>OMNN01024293.1:0-14942 GCA_900302755.1 Chromis chromis
AACCGATTTAGTTGATCTTGGTGTTGAAAAGTAGGTTCTCAAGTATGAGGAATCCAAAAATACAACTCTAAGATCTCTTTGGAGCTTATTGCTACCATTTCTAGCCCAAAACAGTGAAAAATTAACAGGGATACATGTAGATCTACAACACATATTTCTATTTAACCCTAACTTAAATAGAACCCTACTGCACTATAGCATTATGTAGGTTAACCATAGTTCTGTAATTTTGATCCGAAATAAGGTAAAAAAAAAAGAAAAAAGCTTCTTTGTGACTCAGAAGTCCAAAAAACAGATTCTGCATGGTCTAAAATGTAGGATTCGGGCAAGTCTGTGTATATTTATTGCAAAAAGTAATATTTAAGTATTGATTATGGCTGCCATTTTGAATTTCAGGTGGCCAGCGTATTTTTTCAAAAAGTTAACCCCCAAGGAGTATTTGTGCCAAGTTTGGTGCTTGTATCACATTTTGAATTATTCACCTGAAATCTGCTCCTTTATCTGCTGCACTAAAAGTCAAATGTGTACCATTATTTAACATTTACTATTTTGGGAAATACTCCACTTTTTTACAGAAAGTGTGCTGAGAAAATCAATACCACTGAAACCAGTTAGCTTAGCTTAGCATAACCCTTTAAGACCTGAGCCTCAAAATGGGCTCACCTGGTCTTTTTTTCTTATTTTGACTACAAAAGGGTCAGAAAATGTCCTGTGAGTGCTGTTGCCCATTTTTTCAGAAGAAACTTTCAATATCTGGCAGTTATTTACAATCTACTGCCTGTTATAAGAGTGTAATGATGGTTTAAAATGAAGAAAAACACAAAAATGGAATTTGATTTTAGTGTTTTATTGGGGAAAAACTATGAAATTGAAGCATATATTTTTTGTTAAAAAAAATAAATTCACACAGGGCAGTTCTCCACTCTCTGGGAACAAAGGAGCTGCTTCTAGAGCTTCCTGGGGGGGCACGAATGAAATTTCCATAATGACGCCATATTGGCTGTAAAGTGCAACGCCTCAGCTTTCAGAATCCGTTGGAGTTTTTTCCGATAGCACTAACGGTGACAAAATTATGGTATTCCAAGGTGCGCTTGCCCAAACGTGTCGCCAGTGACGCACTAGGACTTAAAGGGATAAAGACTGAAAACGGGGTGACTGGGGTTGCCTCAGTCTTTGTGATGTAAGAAAATCCACCTGCCAGCATTTCCAAAGGTCACAGAGTAATATTTTTCCAATCTCTTTTTACAAGGGTGAACAATATGCAACACAAATCATATAGCGATATGAGTCATGATTGTTAGTGGGGATTGTGATGTTTCACTTTCTTTTCCACTGCAACAAATATAGAAAGTGGTCATGGGACTTTATTTCTTTTTTTCTGCGGTCTGTCCCAAACTAGAATGTTCTCTAACATCTGGACAATGTGATTTGTATTACTGCATCTCTGTAGCACCACAATGCTTCATATATAATGACATATTGTGACACATTCTACCTCTATCAAAGATAGTACACTTGCCGTATTGCATTTTTGATAATATTTCCATTAATTGTTCAGCCAATATGATATTGCCACAAAGCGGAAGCAGGTCGATCAGCCAGAAACCTTTCAGAGAGATGTGCAGTAAACAGAACATACTGAGATGTGGGTGTATTAATGATGTGTATATTCTAAGAGGTTGCAATTCCACAATTAATTGACTGCAAAATGCTCATCTGGTCTACAAATGGTAGGTGCTAAGGCTTCTTGTTTGAGGAGGTATTTTTTGTTGTGCAAGCTGTTAAATATCACCACCTCGTCTGTATTATAAGTTTATCTACATTTGGATGTGTGTCTTGTGTTGCACTATATGGACCACAGCCACAGACCCTATTTGTGTGTTGTATAGACACCACATGTCTATTAGTACTTTAGCTGAGTGGTGTTGAGGAAGCCCCTTTGCCTGTCTTGGGATTCACTCTCCTCCAAATGCTAATCCTACACCAGCCCATGTCCTCCAAATTACTCCTCCTGAGCCGCCTACACTATAAATAATTAGTTTGAAAGAAAGGCAACCTCTTGGACGTGTGCTGTCTCCCTTTATACTCTTCTTCATTTTCCATCACTGCACACTTCGGTTTCTGGCATCTCTGCCTCAGACATTTGTAAATTTAACCTTATGCAGGTTTAGTACTTGATTTTAAATGTCACTAAAAGAGCTTTTTGAAAACAAATTGAAACAGCTGACATTTGGCACCTATTTAACGCCCTGACTCTTTTCGCACATGTCAAAATAGCAGCCTGTTACGTTAGAGGAACTATACCAGATGCATCACCAAGCTGGTACAGTAAAACATGTAGAGATTCATTGGTAGGAAATCATAGCTGGCAGGATTGTCAGACCTCCTCTGATGCTGGTGTTATGTGTTCGTGTGACCCTTGTGTCTTCCCCTCACTTCAGTAAGTGCTCCTCTGGTCTAGGTGTGTGTTGTGTTAATATTGAATGGTGGGAAACGCAGGTAAGGTTACATGGACAGATATAGGCTACACATGCTTCATGCATATTGCAAACTCTGAATGACCTCCTAATTTTAGATTCGAATGACATGTTGGGGCAGGGTGGGATGTTCTCTGTCTCTGGTGACAGCTAGCGTTTCTGTCTGCTGCCAGCTCTGCTTATTACTGTTGACAGATAAAAGCACAGAATTTGATTCTGCTCTTCATCAATCTGCATTCTGTGGTGCACATTTACACATTATGAGGTCCACAAAAAAGTAGTGTCACAAAAAATGCTTAAAACTTTTGTTGTTAGATTCTAGTCCTCCTCACTTTTTCTGTTTGACGATATAAATTGCACATCTAGATTTAAGAAAACTGAAGGTTAGTGTTGTCTTAGCATCCCTGTCTGACATCCTATAGTGCTACAGAGCACTGTTTTTAGGTGAGCCAGTGCATTCAGCATGTCTGTTAGACATTGACAATGTGCACAGTCTTTTGCTGGGAGACGCTAACTGTAAAGATGGAGATATTTTTTCCTTTTTACAAGGAGACCGCACAGGGCACCTTTAGGTTGGTTAGTTACATGAATAAACAGTGTATCTGGGTTTGTTCTGGCTCAAAATGAGGGTTTTGGGGGCCCTTAAATAAATAAATAAAAAATTTTGTTTGTTTTTTAAAGAATGGATATTTTAATTTTTCAATTTTTATCATTTTGTGCTGGTGAGTTTCCTTTGATGCTGGGTAAAACCTCTGATGGCAGCAAAACATTCTCTATGCATTAAAAATTGTATGTTTATTGAGTGTGTTCAAGATTCTGTCTCTGACACTGGAGTTTTGTATTTTTTCCTGACAATAGCAGCATGCCTGTTTATGTTGGTAAAGTAACTTTTTTTGAGTTATGAACGAAGCATTAAATCAACACTAACGGTAAAAATCGGTGTATAAAAAACTTAGCGATAAGGTAAACAGGTAATTGTAAATTGTAAACACAAATGAACTTGTCTACCTATTATCAATTGCAGGACGTAACGAGCCTCTAAAAAAAGATCGGCCCAAGTGGAAGAGCGACTATCCGATGACGGAGGGTCAGCTACGGAGCAAGAGGGATGAATTCTGGGACACAGCGCCAGCCTTTGAGGGCAGAAAGGAGATCTGGGATGCCCTGAAAGCCGCTGCGGTGGCCCTGGAGTGTAACGACCACGAGTTAGCCCAGGCTATAGTGGATGGAGCCAGTATCACACTGCCACATGGTGAGGACAGAAACACAGTCTGCATAAAACACATGGTTCTTAGGAAAGACCTCTTTAACACATAAATTCAGTGAAATACACAAATCAGGGAAAGAACTGGTTTATCCAAGCTGTTCGCACACAGTAACCCAGGTGGTTATCATGTTTCTGTGCCAGTAGATTTGAGTGACAGCCTGTCTTGTTTTCTTTGACATCCCTCCCCAGGTACTCTGACAGAGTGTTATGATGAACTCGGGAACCGCTACCAGCTGCCTGTCTACTGCCTGGCACCACCCATCAACCTCATCTCAGAGCGTAGCGACGAGGACCCCAGCGACAGCCCTGAACCCCCAGTAGCACCCAAGAAGGAATTCCAGCTCAAGGTACCACGATGAGTACAACATGTACCGACTTGCTTCACCTATATCAAGTGTTTCATCTCTGTATTAACACATGCATGCTAAGCAATGTGCATGAATTACAATTCTAACTGTAAAACATTTGTAACTAAAATATAAGTGCACATCTCAAACCATTACAATGTACTGACGATTTCTGCATTTGGGGATAATCTGTGCAAATTACTCTGCATTTGTGTTTGGTCACTCAGTAGTTGACTTCCTGTCGTTATGAGTCAGCACACAGAATAAAAAGTGGAAATAGATATTGAGAAAGATGATACACTGGCAGATATGCAACTTATAAAATGTTTTGCATTTATTTCACCAACCCAACTGTATCATCTACAAAAAGCTACCAACCTCTATTCTGATTCACTGTGTCCACTGGGCCTGTAGCCAACAGGTTGGTACATATGTTTTCATCTCACCAAGTTCTCATTGGGTAGACAATCATCTGTGTTACCTTCATAAAGGGAAAATCTAATTACTAAGACCTGTTATTTCCACAGCTTTGATCTCACAACCTAATGGAGACTGCTATGTATAACCTATTTAACATTGACTGAATGTTCACTTGAGTCAGCTCCCAACTAATCAACACCATGAAGTAAGAATCAGTGCAGCTGGATTGTGTTCAAATCAGCTCTTACACTCCCTGTTCCTCTGTAGGTTCGACTGTCCACAGGAAAGGACCTGCGTCTCAGCGTCAGCATGGCCGACACCATCGGGCAGCTGAAGAAGCAGCTCCAGGCCCAGGAGGACATCGACGCCACACACCAACGCTGGTTCTTCTCCGGGAAGCTGCTCACAGACAAGACGCGGCTACAAGACACTAAGATCCAGAAGGACTTTGTGATCCAGGTCATCGTCAACCCGCAGGCCCTCCAAGCCCCCAAGCTGTCACCGACAACCACTGCCTCCTCCACTGCTTCTGAATAACAGGACAAAGAGGAGCGAGGGAGGAGTTATGCAGAGGGTGGCAGATGCTGAAGGACCAGATGTGCCTCCCAATGCTGGATAACTTATTCTTTTTGACAACAGACACTGTTACTGAAAGAAAATTAAACTGTGGAGGTACAAAACTACTTTAAGGCAAAAAAAACAAAACATAAGGGAGTAACTCAAAAGTGCTGCTTTCTTTCATGTACAATGTTCAATGTGTTCTTCTGCCGAGTTGTTCCAGTTGTCACACTAAGTCTGGAGATCTTCACCTGCTTTGAGCCATCTCGAATTGAAGCAGAGCTCACAGCCTTTAAAGCCACATACGAAATGTGCACATTATGACTAGACTCTGCCTCTGCCCTTTGTCTGCACTCGGTGCCAACGGAGGAAATGCAGAGGTGTTGGTTCTAAAGCACATTTCTAATATGACACCTATGAACTGTGCTCTGCGATCTTTTTCTCCTCCACGGAAACGGGAAAGGAAGGCAGAGAGCGTGATGCTGAACATTTTTGTCTTTTTTTTTCCTTCTTTCTTTAATTGAGGAAATAATGTAAACTGAGCTTTTTTGCACATTTAAAGATTATTACTATACTTTTGTGGTAGTTTGTGTGCCTTCTACAAGACAAAAAAAAGGGTTAATGTCCGGAAAGACGCAAGTTTTACCGCTAGGCTAAGCCTTCTGTATTTTTTTAATTCAGGAACTCTTAGATCAATCTAAGCTATAACTGCTGCCTTTTTTTTAAGATTTCATAGATCTTGCAGGCAAAACATGTGATGGGTGTGTATGTGTGTGGGGGGCAGAAACGACATGTATTAGACCCACGTGATACATTTAAATTTGATGTAGCTCACAGAGACAATACTGGTGTACAAAACAATAATGCTATTTGTGAAGGGAAAGAGAAACTCCCATGCAACAAGTATTGTCTTAACAGCTGCGTTCCAGCTTCATGACCCCCCACCACCACCAGGAGGGAGCAGCACAGCCCTTATATAATCAGTTCAGTTGCTTTAGAGGTAGTTGTCCTTCTTTTCACCACTTGATGAATGTAAATCCAGTTTTCACTTGCCGCCTTCTTCTTGATGTGGTCCAGAAACTTTGAGGAAACATATTTGTCGTGTTCGTTTTCTTCACCAGCATACAGATGGTTTGATGTGGAGCGGTGAGTGAAAAGCTAAAGGCTGCAAAAGGCTGTAGATTCGTGTCTGGATTTTATTGGAAGTACTAGTGAGCCTTACAGGGAGTATTTTGATTTAGTGACACTATCAAAAATATTACCTACAAGTACACTCCAGAGTTTTACACTTCAGTCAGTTTACTTGCTATGGGACAGTGTGTCATTTTGAACAATAGCTGTATTTTCACTGCAGGAACCCAACATTACTGCTGCCTACTGGACTGGAGTGGAGCAGTTTGTTGTATAGTCGCGTTTTCATACACCAGTGGATTATTTGCCTAATCTGAGCAGGTCTTTAGACTGTGATGGAGACACAGATGCTTGAAAAAAGTTCCTGGGACTGAAAATTCCAGGTACTTTGAATGAAAACGCAGCTAAAGAGAAATTAATCCTGATGATGTGATAATCATCTCATGAAGAAGGGCTTGGAGACGAGATCTTTACGGCAAAAAAGCTCCCATTACAAAGATGTGAGTGTTAAAAGGAGTCCAATGTAACACGCTATTCACTTGTGTTGTGGGAAGTGTAGGAGTTTTTGGAGCTTGACATCTTACAAGGGCTTAAAGTGTGGATATCACAGCCTTTGCTGCTTTGATTTTGACCAGTCCATTTAAATCTGTTTGTTACCAGTCCCCCAACTTTCTAAAAGTGAAATATTAAATAGCTGGATTACCCCTTTAACGGCCTTTAATCAAAAGTTCACAGATCTGATATGAAAGCGAAAAGTTGACACCGTGTTGGAAAAGTAACAGTCATCACATTTTCCTTCCTGACAAAGAAACCAAATTCACCAATTTAGGTCATGACGTCTTTAATGTGGTTGCTTTCTTGTAATTTGACTTAAAAAATTGATGTCAGCATCAAGAAGTATTTTCTCAAGGCATCCTGCTTGTGTTTTAAAGCCTTCTTCAGTTTCACACTGAGCACTGAAGTCCTGCCTTTAGCCTGTACACTGTAGCACAAAGCCATGAATCTATGCTGGCAGCTCCTGGCTGAAGTTCCCATCAGGCCACACGGTGTTCACACTGCGGCTCAGTTTGTGATGCAAGAGACAGATTTGTGTCTGAGTACTGTGAACATCCACTGAGATGCATTATTTGGTTTCTTATAGCCATGTGCAAACCATGAAGTAGACATTTATCTGTTCTGCATTTTCAATCATTTTGTCATACGTTGCACTACATGGCATTGAGCAGGGTGTTGGCACATAAGACAAGACGCAACTAAACAAAACACATCAGTAATTGATCTGTTAGGAGTCCTCTCAGTGTGTTCTATATGTACGGGAGAAAAGGCCATAATAGTTTCACTTTAAAAGCCACTGAATACCTGACTGTGACGTTTAACCACTGCGAAATGAATAGAGGCAATTTACATTCACATTTTGAAACTGAATTTAAAATAGCAAGTTACGTGAATATAGTTTTTTTTAATATTCAACTTGTAAATTTAGTACTTTTTTTTCTAAAACCACGACGAGTTTTGGTAATACTTAATCCTGCCTAGAGAAGCGAACACAAACTCTGCTTCTGTGCGTCGTAGTCACTAACTTTGTCATGTTGGTGTCAGATTTGGGTGACTTGTGACTATTCAGGGTCTACAGCTTGATGGCCTTTGTTTTCATTCACCGCTCCTTCCTGTCGCACACGTCTCCATCAGTGGAGGGAATAAAACTGAACTGAGCCACAGCTCGCCACATCAAGAACGTTTTCATTCTGTTGTATCTTTTCTAACCAGTTTCAGCCTCGATGCTCATCATCATTACCTGTTTATGTTAAATCCAGAAAGTTTTGTTTTCTGCTTTCCCTTTACCCGTGGTTCTTAAAGGGATATTTGGTAATCATCGTATGCAAACTTGAATGAGCATTTCTCTCTGTATGTGCAATACAATAGACATAGACCTCATATCATTTTTGTGTCTGATTCTGCAGATTTCATAGCGCACCAGCCATAAGTATTGTTAAAGTAATGTCAAACTCCAGGTATAAAGCCTGCTATGATCTGATTCCTGTGTCGGATAATCAGCTGCCTCTGTCAGTGGTTTTAAATGTACATGTTTGTCACTTTGAAATGTATTCCCAGCTGTCGCCTTGACCATTGGGCCTCATCGTCTTTTACAGAATAAATATCTAAACATTCTAAATGCTGACACGCTTTCATTTCGCCGCGTCCATTTAGCATTCTGCTCTGCTCGTCTCAACTGTGAAGGTCACTGAGCCTCGGGATGGGAAACGCTCTGCTGACAACTTTATCGATAGCGGCTCCTGTTACAGCATCCTCGCTGAGGTGAGCCACGGGTGGGTGTTTGTCCCCATTTATCTCACTACGTGTCCCTTTGTCCTCGGTTTGTCCTTTTTTTTCTCCAACACTTAAGAAGAAGTAAGATTTTGTAGGCACCGTCGTATCATTGTCAAACTTAAAGGGGCCTCACGGTACTACAATGTAAAAGGAATTACAGAGCTTTAAGGTCATAGAACTAGTTAAACATCCTCATGTAGTGCTCTACAAACAACTAAAACTATTAATTATGCTAACTTAGGTGTCTTTGCATCTTTTCTCTTCCCATGACCCAAAAAACATTCACCCCACCATCTTGGAGGATCTTCCAGTTACTGAAATGTACCTCAAGAAGAGAGAAGGCTTTGGAAGAAGCTTACAGTGAGGACACAGGTGTATCGTACGCAGAAGCCTTTCATCAAGTGTTGTGACGTGTAAAAGCTGCTTCTTTATTGGTGTGGATTCCATTTAACAGGCCATACAGCTGTGCAGCACATCCTCACTGGAGGGAGCTAAGACGGGAGAAAGGCACATCAGTGACGGAGGTAAGGAGACATGTAAGCATAGGGTGGACACTGAGTCTGCATGGCCTTCAAAGGTCCCATATTGTGCCCCTTTTCAGCAAATCAATGCAAGTCCCAGATGTTCTCAGTGTTTTTCAGATCAAAATACTCCATAGATGGTTCTTTTCACCATCACTGTATAAGCCCCGGGTTTTAGCCCTGTTCTAAACAAGCTGTTGCTGCTGTTGTCCACGTTCAGGAAGAAAACTCTGTATCTCTGATTGACAACTCTGAGCAAAACAATTTACCACACTGCAGTTAGTGGAGACATGAATGAATTTAAGAGACAATGACTTTCTGTCACCTCAAACTCTCTCTCTCTCTGAGTGATCATTTGACATGGAAGTATCACCGGATTCACAGCACAGCCTGATTATAGCTCGAGTATAGTTTCTCAGACAACATTGCAGTTATAATTTTTGATTTTGATTTGATTTGATAAAATCAGAAGTGGTGCAGAGAAGCAGCTTGGAAATGGCTCTGAAGTGACTGCTGGCTAACATGTAGTCTGTTGTTGACAACAGAAACAGAAAAATATGTAAATGAGAGGTGTTTTGTGGGAATTCTGCTTTATTAAATGCAGTATATAGGCAAACGGATGTAAACACCTGCTGAGTTCAGTTTGCCTCACACTTAATCCTTGTTTACTGGTTTCAAATTAAAGTTTCCACCATCTCTGAGTGTCCCTCAGATTCACAGTTTCCACAGAGCTCTGACCTGTGGGCAGACAATCAAAGCTAATGGTAATGTTAGCCACATTAGCTGCACAAGGTGCTAACACTATAGATTTTCCTGTTGTTGTGGTGACATTAGAATAAAAGTTATCCACTGGGTCTTCAGTTCTTCAGATGCTGGTAGTCTATGAAGACTCTTGACACTACTTCTCACTTGATTTGTTATATCAGTAAATATTTTCCTAATGAGTTTATGGCCGTCTGCCGCCTCCGTGACCCGACCCCGGATAAGCAGAAGGAAATGGATGGATGGATGGTTTATGTTCTCATTCGCTAGTATCAAATCTTCTTTAATACTCCATGGAGTTTATTTAGTAAATTATGGCCCGATTTAAAGTTAAATCTACGATAAAGCAGATTATGTGGCTACCTTATGATTGACAGGTCACTACCATATTGGCATGTCATCAGGTTTTCAGTCTGATCCACCACTGGCCATTCACATCTGGTTTCAAAAGATCAACTGATGATGGCCAATTTCCAAACTTAAGGCTTTAAAACAGCAGTCCACAAACCAATGAGTCATGTCACTGTAATACACCCTTGGTTTATTGCTAACACTTGGGGTAATAAATGCTTTTCTCCTCCCTTAATGCAGGCAGAGACATTATCTTACATATGTTATTTATGTGTCCCTGACTTCACACAAAAAAGCCTCAAGGTTACAGCACTGGTCCTCTCAGCATATCACATGTAAAATCTGATTAATCGTCAGACAGACAAAGTTAAAGAAAGGTCTTATTTCCTTCACAGCACAGGCAACATTTGTGTTCATTTACCTTTATTTAAACCTGTGAATTTTACTCCACTGTGTCCTGATCCACTTCACCTCCATTGGGATGGTTAGTTAAGGTTTAAGACGGATTCAGCATTTCAGTGACATTTAGTCCAAGTTTGCAAGAAGTCAGACAGGTGGTAAAGGTTGTGCTCCTGTCAACATCAGGCAAATGTCATTTGTTTGAAGATGTTTACAATAGAATAAGAAGAATATTTGAAATTGTGACAAAAGGCTGGAAGAACCAGTGTGTAGGATTTAGTGGCATCTAGCAGTGAGGCTTCCGATTGGAATACTTCTTGCCACTCCTTCTCCTTCCAGGGGAGAAGCTGTGAAGGCCACTAAGAACGCCAAAAACACGACAGCCACTATGTAAAGTTTCTCCATTCTGGGCCACTGTAGGAACATGGTGATGCAACATGGTAAAATTGGGGAAGAGGACCTCTGCAGATATGGAGGCTCATTTTAAGGTAACGGAAACACAACAGTTTTTATTTTCAGGTGATTATACACGGGAGTGCATCCTCCTTAATCTTGAGGGGAATGTACTCAATATGTACACTGGACCTTTATCTGAAAGTCACTTGATACCTCTCAACCACATTTTGAGGTGTTTCTCTACAGAGATTGCTTAGAAAACTTTGCCGTTAAAAGTATCACCTCTTTCTTTCTTTATTGAGCACCCTTAATGGGTTAGGCGTCAGTCAGGATCAGTGCAAATGACAATGATTATAGCTCCAATCAACATGATTACATCTTGTCTTACACTCAGTCAAGTGTTGATACATTTCTACCAATCTGAACATAATTAAGACGTCACTTGTACAAAAATATGATAGTTTGTCTGCACGGGTGCATGAATAAGCTCACTAAAAAGCCACAATGGGTCATTTATGGCAGCAAAAGTCAATACATTACTATCCTCACCTTTAAGAATTCAAATTTCCAAAAGACATAGCAGTGGGATAAAGCTTTCACATAGTTTTGACACAAGAAAAGTCATATCTAAGGTTCTTAAAGAAAGGAAATCTCAATTGTCTGCACTAAATATGTGTGAAAAAGAAAAAACTGTAAGTTTTGTAAAATAGAAAAAAGGATGAATGACACCTACAGATTATTTTACACTTGGTGAGCTCATTTAAATGCAGACTGATTACATCCAAGACTTTAAAAACATGATTTGAAATGAAAACTGTTGTAAAAATAAAGCTTGTGTTCATGAAAATAGGTGCGTTTCATTACATGCTGCAGCAAGTCCAGACTATCAGAACCACAAGATGGCGCTGTGCTCCTGTGCAAATAGTTGAGTGAACTGCGTGTCCTAGGCAAAGGTAGGAACACATGAGCGCATTAAAAAGACACAGCCTTGTTTGTTTTAGACAGGAATCTGATGATTTACAGCATGTGTGTTCCTTGAAAGCAGCATTGGCTAGCTTGACAGGCTCAGGGAAAAAATTATGGAGTGCAAGAGTACGTTTTTCATGAGGACAAATATTGCAGTTTGGCATGCTTGCATGTTTGCTACACAGCTTTACTCCTAGATTCACCAAAATGATCTTTAATCAACATCAAACTAAGGGTGTTGCAGTCCAAGAGTCCAAGGTGCTCTTGAACAGAAACAAGCAACATTCACATTAACTTCACCCTGTTTCTGCACTGCATTTCCCAGCAGCCACCTGTTAATCAAACAGCATGGGTGGGAAAGAAATCGGACAGCGTTTCTAGAGATTTCTTCTCAAGAAATTTGAGTTTCTGTAGGTGGCACTCTTCTCTCTTGCCGCTGAGCTGCCATGAGCAGTGCTAATGATAATTACCTTCTGTTTATTACAAACTCACCAAAACTGTAAAATGCGTCACTTCATGTCTGGGAGGCAGGAAACTGCAGTGACTAAGTGTTAAGAGCAGAAACCTCATCTTTGCTCAGGTTTAGACAGAAATAAATAGCAGATGGAGGCATTTTCTTATTGTTATGTAAAGATTGTGTCCATCATTACTCCACCTTTTGCAGCAGCTACATGGAGACGGGACTTTTCAAGCAGTACAGCTCTGGACTGTTTCTCTGGAAGTCCAGCCAACAGAGGGTCTCGGTGGGGTTGTGGTGCACCGGGCCTGGAAAAAGCCCCTATTGACGGTGGAATTTCACAGGGAGCGCTGTGTTTGCGGTCACTCGCCCAGTCAGCCTTATTCTAAGCTCTGTTCCCCCACCAACAGACCCAGGATGACCCTGACGCCACAGCACAGGGTTTCTGAGGGGTTGGACACACACTGATGTCTAAGGGGTCATAACGTTGTCACACAGACTTATAGTTTTAATTTGACTTTGGATGTCAGTCATATGTTTTATGTAACTCCCACGTCGTAATGCGACTGTCTCACTTTTTTTTCGGGGTGCAGCAAAACCACTGAAGTGGACATCATAAAGTTTTACACTGATCTTTTCCAGTGAACTGCAAAGTCATGACTGAATTGTTGTGAGCTGAATTTAAGATGCAGTCGTTTTAATTTCTTGTTCAACCTATACTGCATTTAATTATTTAGTTTGGAGACTGATTACTGATTCATAGACAACATTAGATCTCTGTTACAAGCTAGTAGGTCTTAATTTGTAGAAATACTCCCCCCAAAAAGTCCCATCTTGTCAAACTGAATCCCATATTGAAGCTGCACCCACGAATTAGTTAACTTCTGTCCGTATGATGGAAAATCTTCCCCACAGGAGGTGGTCAATCAGAAATGGAAGTAAAATAAAAATGTCCAGAGAAAGTTGGACTCATCAGCAAATCTCCACCATACCGCCCCCAGCAGACATAAGCACTATGTTCCCTTTAGAAATGGAAATTCCCAACTTATAGGCTGTAATTACAACTTCTGCGGCTTCCGTTTCTACTGACCGTTAGCTTACAGAGCACAAGCTAACTCTGAAGCTCAATGGTCAGCAGGGCCCTGATTTGAATTTTTTGTGAAAGAAGAAATCTTAAAAATGTGGGAACATAGGGCTATGGACCACTGGGTTGTGGGAACATAGGGCTTACCCAAAAATGATTATGTAGCAGATTAACATCCAAGTATGTCTGAAATGTAACAGCCGTCTGGAGTGTTCCTTCGAACAAAACGTAGCAGTGTTTGTTAGCATGGAAACTTTGAGAGGGGTCCATTTACAGATCTCACACTCATCTGCTATGCAGCTAATGGGTTTACGTTCATGTATTATGTTATTTTTTTAGCCTTTTGGAGGTGTGTAATTAACATTTTCACTCTAACATATAGTGCTAACATTAACATTCATAAGCTAACATACTGTTAAACGTTAGCACATGGAGAATATTATATTATTAACCTGAATTAGCATGTCAGCTTCACCATCAGGCTAACATCACCTGCACGTTCCCTACTATAAGTTAAGTTAGCCCTAATTTAGCAAAGCCAGTCTTTCGTAAGCACGTCGCAAGAAAAGGGACATTAAGCTCATTTTTGTTAATTAACAGACAACAGTAAGCTAATGCTCCTTAGCAAAGAAGCTCTGAGCCTTTTAATCCAACGCCACACTTTCAGGGCCCCTGGTGTGTTTCCACTGGTAGATCCTCGGTCCCCACACGACCTCATGAAACACTCTCACTGCTACTTGCCCTGTTTGAGTTCAAAGCACAGCTCATTTCCTGACTCATTTTTCCCTCAATCACAGACTATTTTGTAAGGTTTCATCGTTATCTGCTGTTTTCCCCTCATCAGAATTTTTCTATAAAGAAAATATTTTGACACAAAATCTAGTTTTAATTTTTGTTTTTCCTGCTCTGATTGGCTTGATTACCTTGCGACTGGCATAAGAACTTAATTTGGGGGAATTTCCAAATGTGCTTTGTTTTATAGCAGCAGTAAACAGTTCAGAGCTGTTTCCAGTATATCTCTGGTGTTTTGACTGGGAACACAAATTTGTTTTCCTATTAATTCTCCCCTCTGCAGCTCCTGGATCAGTGTCATGCTGGCCTGCCTTTCAACAAAGCCCACCGTTATTTCCAAACACTGATCCCTTTCAGTGTGATGTGGACTTGATGCTGGTGAACCTACAATAATCTACTGCTCTGACTTACAGGAACTGGAGGTCATTCATGAGTCATCAGGATGTTTATGAGAGGAGTGTGTGTGCTCTCTGTGGGATAAATACAGGGGATTGTTATGCAAAGCAGACTTTTGTCCAGAATAACAGAGGACTTTAACCAGAATAGATGAAGAAGGTAAATCCTCTCAGCCCAGAGCTGGCTGGCTTGTGTGTGTGTTTGTGTGTGTTTGTGTGTGTGTGTGTGTGTGTGTGTGTGTGTGTGTGTGTGTGTGTGTGTGTGTGTGTGTGTGTGTGTGACATCCCTCC
>OMNN01024294.1:0-11555 GCA_900302755.1 Chromis chromis
GGGGGCGGGGGTGGAGAGAGAAAGAGAAAGAAAGAGAGAAACTGGTGCGAATAGAGAGAAGTGACAGAAGCAAAGAGTGGAGAACAGATGAGCAGCTATGAGGGTGATGCTGAAGAGGGACAGCTGGAGTCAAGTTCTTGGCCTCAGTCCTACATCAGAAAAACACAGAAGGGTCAAAGTGAAAATTCAAGGACATTATCACAGTTAAAACACTATAATATTCTATTATTGGGCAAAAATCCTGTTATTAGTGCTCATTTTAGATAAAACAATGCTAGGTTTGTCTCATTTGACGTGCAGCAATTGTTTCTTCCTTCCAGGCTGTGATCCTTAAATAACACTTCACACAGTTACTGACACAATTATTCCTCCATTTAGTACTTGGTTAAGCTCATAATAAGACACTGGACTGAAACACATGGTCATGTTTCTCCAGAGTCATGAAGTACGCCACCATAAAGACAGGAGGCCATTTGTTACACCTGTGTGTTACCTTAACCCAGATCTTTCAACAAAAACTCAGCAGGGATTTAAAACAAAACTCTCACTGCGCTCTCATTGTCGCTCATGCTTTTGGTCCTAAAAAATTCCCAATCCTGCAAATTGTTCTATTTAATTTCCCTGTTCTGCAAAGCTTAACTTTAGTGAAGCTTTTTTCCCTGTAAATCCCCTAATCCTCTGAAGCCTCGCAGCAACATCCATCCCCACCCCTCTCTCAGCCAGTGGTTGGTTCAACCCAAACGTAATGGAGGAAGTGAACATGATGCTTTGGATGAAGTGCCGTCATGTGTTCTCCTGATCCACATCACAAGCCCCTGTGCAGGCTCATTACTTATTGAGTGAGCCGTTTCTCCACTATAATAAAAAAAAATCTGCCGTCCCACTGAAAGGCAAAACTGCAAAGCTTGTGGGATATTTAAAGAGAAAAACAAACAGAAAATGAAAAGGAGTGAACAAAAGTAAAGGTTATCTCTCAATTCTCTGTGATGAGAGGTTGATTCTGGCTAAAATTACTGGCCAGATCCCTGAAGCTGAATGAAGATGCTGCACCTTTCATGTGACGTAACAGCAGTGATGAGCACGAGACTTCGCCGTCACACCACTCGGTGCTTACATCAGCCTGAAACAAGCTTCCTCAGTATCAGCAGATTCCCCACAAACACCTTAAATGCGCCACAAACCCTGTTAGAGCTCCTGCTGGTGACAAGACAGCTACAAACTCAGGATGTGCTTTTGCATTCCTTTAAAAAAAAAAAGTTTATCCCCCAACAGATTTCCTCCTCTGTGCATGTCAAGATGAGCCCATGATGCAATAATAATCCATCCACAGCCATTCACAAGTCTTCATAATCCTGTGTGCATTAACTGTAAAACCCCCCGGCGCTGCTTTTCTGTCTTGTCATTCAATCCCAGCCAACAGTGTACAAGACACGTAATATCAATCAGCGCCTGCATCATGAAGCCAACACAGAAAAAATAAAAACACATCAACTCACCCAACCAATAATCCTGCTGGAAAAAAACAACAACACACAGTTCAGATGACCCCAGCTAACGTTCAGAGAGTCTGTCTGTCTGTCTGTCTGTCTGTGTGGAGCAGGATCATACTACAGTAAAGGCATGTTTTCCATGGCTGGAAAAAGCCTTTGGGTAAGACCTGCTCTGCTATCGTTCTCTCAGGTCATTCACAGCTTTGTCCTTGGAAGATCTACATTCTCAGACACATTAACAAACAGATAATGTGAGTAAATATCTGCCTGACCTTTGCATATTTATCCTTTTTCTTGGACCATACAGTGAATCTGCCTCATCCCAACAAAGGATAGATGTCATATATCATCAATAAAGCCAAATATACATCCTCTGTACCAAAACCACATAAATGACTCAGTATTTTTCTGTCATAGAACAAAAATTATACATTTTCTCTAAGGAAAAATGCACTGTCATCTGCAGAAAAGCAGTCTGCCATCTATGTATGGAGCTGTCTCCTGTTGTGAGTCAATATGTTGTACACAAAGTGTGGGTGTACCAAGATTGGAACGTCAGTTTTTCATTCATTCTTTTAGTTAATGGGAAGATTATTTTCTTCATTCGTCTGATAATGTCAGAAAATTGTGTCAGTTACAAACTCCTGCAGCCAAAGGCAACTTGAAACTGCTGGTTTTGTAAAACCAACAGTCTAAAACCCCAAAGAAATCCAGTTTGTTATCACATATAAGGAAGAAAAGCAGCAAATCAAAGACTGAGACACTGAAATTAGTAATATTCTGTGTGTTTGCTTCAAAAAAGGACTGAAAAATTGATCAAATTAATTGCAGGTTCACCAAGAAACACTGTTCAAATTGAGGTAATCAACAAATCGTAGCTCAAAAAGCAACACATCTAAAGTGCTTTGAACAATAATGAGAGACTGTTCTTACAGTTAAGGTGCACCAACTGTAATTTAACACTTCATTATTGTTTTGCAAGAATATTTTTGCACCACTGTTTGCAATTTTAACTCCCAGGTTATCGTTTTATTAACCATTTCTAGTAGTAATAGTCCCACCTGTCAGACACATCGCAACATCATAAGCATTGTATTATGGAGGGTTATATTTATATACAACAAGCTAACAGACATTACATCTGAGCTGCAGATGCATTGTGCACTTAAAAGTTTTTAGTATCAGTTAGATCTCTGGATTTCCATTTTTCTTACAGAAACACAGCAGCTACAACATGTAAACTGAAGATAAACAACAGATTTTGCATGTATCAGCTTCAGCAATCAGTCCTGTTTAAATGCCCAGACTTGTCCATTAATCAATTAGTGATCCTGTGATTACCAGTGTGCTCTAAAAGTCTCAGCCAATTAGTGGTTAATCAGCTGTTTTACAAAGGAAATCATAAGGTATTAAAAGTCTGAAGCAGCCATCTAATCTGACATTAACTGACAGCCTATTAGGTCCCTAAACTTGGAACAGAATACACGTTAACCATCAGCGCAAAGGTCAATATGCAAAGTACTAAGTGAACAGAGCAGCTCCTCCAGAATCAACAACCACAACACAGATCAGTCAGAGGAAACACCAGGTGACACATCTGCTGCTGACACTGATCTCCCTGCTTGACGCTCCTCATGACTGATGCGTCGACTTTTAAAACAGAATCAAGGTCACACACGATTATTTCCTGACCTCTGCATAAACTGGAGCGCATCTGACCCATAATGAACAATTCTAGACAACTTCTTATGATTCATAAGCGGGGTTTTAATGCATTTAAGAGGATGACACGGAGCAAATCAAACTCTTTGAACTTCTGTAGAAATAAACAGCCTCTGCATCATTTAAATCCAGGTTGGATGAGATGCTGTGGAGTAGAGGGACGATAGAAACTGAAAAGAAATCTCTCTCACCGTGAGTCCTTTGCAGCGATCAGCAATATCCAGGGTAGGATGTGAAGGCAGTTGTCAGAGAAAATGTGTAGAGAGGCATGAATGCAGCCGCCGTGCAGCTCCTGTGTCGCTGTGTTACTGACTGAGCGCTCTCAGGACAGTGGAGGAGCATCACATGCTGCGCTGCCTACAATTGACATGCAGGGTGGAGAGTCCGGGGCGCACCGTGACGCACAAAGTGCTGCTCATTAGGCGCAATGACAAATGATCACCTGCCACTCTTTTCACTTGTTGTCTTACGGGCGTCACAGCATCCGTGCGCAGAGGAAGAGGGATGCTGGGAGAGAAAAAGGGGGTCAAAACTGTGCGCGGATTTGTCAAGGTTATCCACTCCTACCTGAGGAAGTGATTGTCTGACGCAGATTTCGTCATTCGTTTGTCAATTGATAAAAAATTGAAGCCATTCAGCGCTGGCCCCTGGGGGGATAGTGGGGAAGGATGCGCAGAAAAATGCTGTATTTATTAAAGGTAAGAGAGGGGAAAGCTCATTCTGGTGTCAGAACAGTGTTGATAATAGAGAAAGAGAGTGGAGGACAGGTGCTGATATTAATGGATAGGTTCACATGTTCTTAGATCTGTCTCTACACAAGTCTCACTTGCCCATCTGGATTTGTTCATTATGTCCATGGCAGTCAATAAATCTCTTCATCCAGTGTAAAGGATGGGAAAGAAAAAAAAAGTTGTGAACTTTTTTGCACCAAAATATATATTTATATCAGTATTTCTCTCTCCTAGCTCAGCAAACTAACAGTGGCCATGAAGGCAGAGAAGAAAACAATGAGTTTCATATTGAAAGGACTGAAACTTTGAAAGGCATTGATTTGATCAGGCTAAAACAGACTGAAGAGTCAACCAACAAAATCTCTGAATCATTACAAATCACAGTTGAAAAGTAAATGTGTTTTGTAATGTGACATTGCTGTGATTAGGGTGTTGTAGAAACCTTTTAGAGACAGGGCATTGTGTATGTTGAAGAACATAGTTAAGATATTGGAAACATAGACATCTGACTTACATTTTCAGATTTTTTTATTTATTTTTTTACCATAATAAACATATCCATATGGTATTTTTTTTTATTATCTACTACAAGATATACCATGGATAAGCATTTCCACCTTAAAACAGCAAAAACACCGATTTAGTATTCTCAAGGCATTCAAAGAGATTTTATTTGTCACATACTTATACGAGTAGAGTAAAGTTCTACAGTTTCATTTATAACAAACCTAAGGAACCAATCCTGTCAGCTTGCAGGGTAGAGCTTTCTGTGTCATTATTCTTTATCAGAATTAGTTTTTTGGCTCAAATGTATGACTGAATTACTCCAATATTACAGCCTGCCATTGAGTTGTGCGGACTAGTTTTACAGTGTTTGAGCTCAGTTGTAGGTGAGCTGATGGAGTAGCGGGTGAAAAGATAGGCGGAGACTTCATGGATCTGCAACAGTGAGACGAGGCAACAGTGAGTTACATCTAAGACATTTTAAGTCAGAAAGGGAATATTTTCTTGGAGAAAACTTCCAAATATGTACTAGAGATGACTGGAGAAGGACTTTAAGGTCATGGAACCTTCTTCATCATGGTGACATACATTATAGATGTGGTTAAGATTTGGTGCCAATAATAGTTATAGGTAATAGAAAACAAGGATGACTCTAACATATGTGGACTGGAGTAGGTGCTGCAACACTATGCTTCCATAATAGTCAGTGAAAGTGGCGACTACAGGCTTATGAGCAGCACATACTGTAAGTGTAGCATACGTGCTGTGGATATCCATGCAGATAATGTATAAGTAGACCAATCTTCAGTTTATATTTTTTTACACAACGTGTGCGGCCCTTTTACACAAAAATGGGTCATTAAATATCTATATTTTTCAAAATCAAATCACCCATTTACAAGAAATGTTGCTTAGTAACTCCAGTCTGTAGATGTTAACTTGATCACTTTACACACACTTTTTAGTTTTAGTTTTTGGTTTCAGAATGTGCAGTCCAATAATTGAAGACACAACAATCCCAAAATGAAAGCTTGCCATCTTGTTTTGCCACAACCCTACATACTGTACATGCACTGCAGGTGTAGCTACTAAAAAGTCATGTCAAGTTACCATTTTTTTAATATATCACACTTAAAACAATAGCCATTATAGCAATGTGCTTTCCAGTAGAAAAAAAAGAAAAAAGATTAGCACTACAAATTAGCTGAAGAAGTTCAGATAGTGGGGTTAAGACCTTACTGGTTTATTTATGGTGTGATTTTACCTGAGTAATTTACATACTAGGGATTAAAACCCTACAAAAATCAACTTTATCTGACTTAGTTGTATTTAGCTGCTGTAACATGTAAATTTGTCCGGTGAGGATCAATAAAGTCTATATTATCTTATAATACATATTAAGGCTGAGAGGCTACAGTATTGTTGATTATGGAGAATAACCAATGTAATATTGTAGTTAAGACCCTACCGTATTGTAAAATACGGAACTTACCTAGCCAACATGGATATTGAGGTTAAGACCCCATAGTATTAGTAATTATGTAGATTAACCTGGGAATCTATATCCACAGTTTTTACTCTCCAGAAATATACATCTAAAAAGATTTTCCCGGCAGATCAGTGTAGCCACAGCTTTAGGCTCAGCGTCTGATGTTTTGCTGACCCATTCATCCACCCTGACCTCTTCTTCCAGCAGGCTTTTTTGCTCTGACTTCCTTTTTCTCTCTCAACATAATGTATGTTGTTTTGGGGCATTTATTTAATCTGCTGATTCTGCTGTTTTTCTTTGGAGGACATCACCTTCAGATTTATAGTTTCATATTAGCTCCCGCAGATCTGTGAAATGCATTTCACCCTACATGATTTACACTGGAATTACTTTAAAAGTGGATTTTGTGAGGTCAGTATGAATACAAAGTAAATGCATCAACCAGTAACTGTTTCAATGCACATATTAGCATGTAAGTATTGTTTTAAGAAGAACCTCCCCTTTAACTGTCCACAGAGAAGCAGATGAGCAAGCTGTTTTCCACTGCTCGACGATGAATAAGCATTAATAAATTAACAGTTCTCATAATGAATGAATAATACAGCGAAGGCGAGAAGAAAAGGGAGTTTTGCTTTTGAAGCAGAGCTGATGTCTTATTATTACATTCTCATGACTCTTTAGCCTCAAATTATTGATTCGTCTTTTGGGACAGAAACCTGCTCTTCAATAGAATGTGTCATTTTCTTCACAGAGGACTTTTCACATTTTGACTGCACTCTAATAATCTCTGTATCACCTTGATCAGACTGTAACTCAGTGGGCTTGAACTGGGTGGTCACTTTTCTATTGAGACATCAGACGTGCGACGCAACTGCAGCAGACACAGTCACCCAGAGGACCATAAATCACACCCCGTCCACCAGAATATTCTTTAATACCACCGAGATAGGGGAGGAAGATGGTATCGAGAGGCCATTTTTCATCCCGACCCAATGGATTTATTTTGTCCCTCATTCCCTTTGCTAGCTGGATAAAATGTGCTTCATCACATGCTACTTTATGTCTCCCCTCATCAGCATCAGCATCAAACACATTTATCCTTATGAAATTTATTCTGAGTGAGTAAATTCCACAAACAAGTTCAGTTTATCAGCTTTAAACTCATTAGTTTCAACTGTCTCCTGCTTCAGGTTAAATCACAACACTCCCATGTCTTTCAGGACAAGCTCTCGGGTCTGATACGTTTCTCCTATTTCTACAGCTGGTCTTCGCTCGATGACGCCTTTGACACACCTTCTTTGAGCCGACTACTGGGAGCAGTTGCCACAGCAACCTCAGGATCATATGACAGACCGTCTTGTCTCTGCTCTCCTTCCTGCAATTGCTTCATTCTAGTTGGCTGCCAAACTGAGGCCTCTGAAGTTTCAGCTGCATCCTGTAAGAGGCAGAGGGAGATTATTTTTTCTTTTAATCCAAATTATGAGTAATTTCAGTAGCTGTATGACACTGAAACCTCCTCCTCCTCCCACTGCATCTCTTCTCCTTTCTCCAGCTCTCCTTTACCCCCTCTAGTTTTAACAAGTTTTGGAAGGATGATCATCTGTAGCAGAGCTTTCTCACACCACTTTTGATTACACATTTTGTCACCTTGTCCTGAAAACATGTGATATGTAACACACTGCACACCTGCGGATTTAACCACCTATGATCATCTTGTATTTAGATTTCACATCTTGTTCATCTTAATGTTAGTAAAAATGGATTATCTAGTGCTTTCTAGGGAAGATCCTTTGACTTAACTAAAGTTAATGTCACCTATCTTGATAGCAATGTTGTCTTTGTCGATACAGATGTCATGTCTCTCTGAAGGCTTCTTTAGCATTAAGTAGTCTTATAGATTGTTTAAAATGAATCTTTTTCAGATTTTATGTGCTATAATGGCAAGCAGATAGCCTTACTTATCTTGAGAAATCTTATCAAGTAACTTTCGTTATCTGCACTAGCAGCCAGATTTGATTGTTTGAAGCAGAAGTCTGCTTTTATCTAGACAGTTTGGCCATAAGTTTGACTGGCCTCTTTTAGTAGTGTAGTGATGTTACTGTGGAACTGTGGTGTCTTTTCCCCCTGAAACAGAAACTCAAGTGCCCTTGACCAAGGCAGCACAAATTCCTGCAGGGCATCTGCTAAGTGGACAGCAGTGTGACACACAGTAATACGCTCACATCATTTTTCAGTGTTTTATTAAGCCTGCATCAGCAGCCTTGCAGGCCTAAAGGGACTGTGGACTCAGTGGTGCTGCTGCCCTCTCTGGTTAGCAAATGAACCAACAGTCCCAGCACAGAGCTGCAGCTTTGTTCTGCCTTCAGTTACCCCCAGTTCTAATACTCATAGAGGTTTTAGTCAATACAGCTGTGAATTTGTGGTTGGGCTTTTTTTGCTTGGTACTTGTTTATTCAGAACCAGATGAAAACTTACAAGACGTATGGTGCATATTTGACATTATCTGGCCTCTCATGTGTCTTTGGTTGTAGGGATGTATATGTTAGTGGCTCTATGAGGTTCAACTTATTAACTCTTGTACCTAAATCATAATGTCTGTATACTAATATGCTCACAATATCAACACTAACATGCCGATTTTTACCATTTGAGTTTAGTTTAATATCATTATGTCAGCATTTGCTAGGGCTAAAAACAAAGCACAGCTGAGTCTGATGGATATGTGTTTTGGTTTAGCAGGGATGGGATCACAAACCAAAGTATTTGACAAAAGTTTGACCTGATGATGACGAACAGTTAAAAGTTAAGGGGCCATGACTGTCTGTACCCACCCAATAGTTGCAATATTTTAAGTCTGACATTTCCATCCATTAAACTACACTACATTTGACAGCTGATAAAGCCCTTTCTTTTCTCCCTGTTACAATCCCTCTGCACTGTGTCCTTCCTCTTATTTTCCAGAAGCTCTCCCTGAAATCTTTCCTTTCCGTATCCTCTTTGATTTTTCTGTTGTACCTCACGGTCCTTGGTGTCTGACGTCAGCACCCTCTCACTGCACATTTCTACTCCTCTCTGCTGTTCACCTTCTAACTTCACATTGTCTCCCTGCTGTTTCGCAGCCCCCACTTTCTTCTCTGCTCCCACTCACATGCGCTCATGCATTCTGCATCTGCACCACCACATCCGTCCAGTACTTTTCCCTTACTCCAGTCTCATTTATATTCCTCCCTCCCTGTCCTTTTCTTCTCCCCTCCCTCCCTCCTGTTTCTCCCTCTGTGGTGTGTGCTGTCTGGGTCACTCTCAGCTACTAAAAAAAGCTTCACCCTGCACTCGGCTCCATGGTATCATTCATCTAGTCCATTATTCTTAGTAAAAGCACTTGAACAAACATATTTGCATCTGCACTTTAATGTCTGCTGAAAGCAAGTGAGCACCTATGACAGATATGAATGGACAAAACAAAACAATTGATCTCTGCATTTGTCAGCCCACGTGCATGACGTTGCTCTCTGGGATCAATGCATTGATCATTTTTAGATAAGTGAGTAAACTAAAACACAATGCTGCATCATCAGCATCACACTTAACCAGCAAACACAAAACAAGAAAGCTGAAAGATAAGGACTTTTTGTCATTGCTCCCCACCTGAACAATCAGGACTTTTACTCATATCATATTCCATGCACATTTTTGTTTTAATCACAAATGTAGGCAAAAAACACACACACAGACACACAACACTCCTGGCTTACACTACTTTATCTGTTGCGGCTCCCTCACAGTATTAAACCTGCTGCTGTGTTCACAGAGTGCATCGGTGCACGGGGATGTGCTGGTGTTATGCAGGTGTTCAGACAGTGGAGAAAGTGGGTCACGCTGGGCTCTGACACACACACACTGCGGTGCTCCACTAACACTCCAAGATGGGGTGTTTATTTACACATGTTTTGATCAATACTGCTGCATCCAAATCTTGTTATTAAACCGCCAGTAATACATAAGAGATGAGGAAAACACTTGAAATGTACAGTTTCATTAGATGACTGGCATAGATAGCTGTAGATAGTTCAAAGATCCATTTTCTGCTAACATGATGGGAGATTCATGACACTTGCCTGCTGGTTCGGGTCACTCAGGTGAAAGATTGGTTGTCCTTTGGTTGGTCCATGACAGAAACAGATCTGTTACCAAGCATCTGTTTCACATGAAAGCCAGGGTGCAGTGAGTCAGGCCATGCTGTTCACCAAAATGTGACACACAAAAATAGAAACTCATTAAAAGCTGTTTTCCCCCACTAATCCTTTGCAGATTTCCCCTTTGACAGCTCATTAACAAAAACCTTCGTATGCCATTCTGGTTTTGATGGTTATTATGAGATGAGACTCGTATCTGTTGCAAGATTTTCAAAGGTTTAATATTTGGGTGAATTTGCAGCAGTCGAACCATAACCACGTCATTCAAGTTTCCAACAATGCAGGTGTGTCAGCTGCCTCCAGGCACTGGTATGAATATGCACAGGCGCAATTCCCTTTTAATACATTGCCACAATTTAATATGTAATCATAAATCTGCTGGTTCACCGAGGATTGACGAGGACAAACAACCTGGTCTGACCTGGATATTGGGAGGAGATTTAAGGACATATTGTCCCCCCTAGTACTATACACCTAGACCCATTTTAATACTGGGTGGCAGATTGCCCTGCTGGACCTGCAAAGGGGACATGTGACAATCTATGGAAGAACTTCACCAGATGGTCTCTCAAAGAGGGGCCAGTCCAACTCACAGGGCTGAGGCCAAAGTGCCTGTCCCTATTTTATTGGACAACATAATCCTTTTAAAATACCCCTGCAGCGAAGCACACTTTTTTTTTTTGTAAGTATTGTTAGTGCAAAAAGGTTTATGCAGCAAATAATAAGGTCAACGGTAAAGCAAAACAGAGGCAAACATTTTAAATTGTTGAGATGGAAAAAAAAAAGTAAGCTTGGCAACATTTTATTGATGATGAAGATTAGGTTCTCAATGTTAAAATGATAAAGATGTGATTCTGTCACTTATACTTTTGGAAGTGTAAAGGTGAGTATTTTTTTCCCCTGTGAAAGCAAACAGCACATCACCAGGAGCATGTCTTTGAAGAGTCTTAGCAAACAGGTAAAGAAATAGAAGGTTAAGCTGTCAAAACACGGTCGTGCATTATACTGTATGTTTGCATGAACATAAAGAAAGCAGAGAAAATCTGAAATGGCAGCTTTACAGTCCATTAAGTAAAAGAATTAAATAACGACCACCTCTCCCCCCCTGCTGTCACGCAACCTGTAATCCTACGCGTGGGAGTGCCCTACATACGTGCCTCAGCATTTTTTTTTCTTCTGTGTATTATCAATAATAATAATGAAGCCTACACATCAACAAAAAGCCCACATAATGGTATTGTGATGGCTCAGGCTGTTGTGCAGGAAGTGTATGCAGCTGGTGTCGTGTAATTAAGAAAATCAAGAGTTAAATTGAAATAACGTCAAGGTCACCTCTAAAACCAATTTTAATTATTAATAGGGGGTACATAATGTATGTTTTTGAACTAGGAGGAAATCTAAAAGGAAATGTGTGCAGGTTTGCTCA
>OMNN01024294.1:11575-26467 GCA_900302755.1 Chromis chromis
GTTTGCTCAAAAAAGGAAAAGATTTCAGTATTTTATGAGGCGAGCTGCTATGGTAAGTCAAGCTTATGGGGTTTATGTTGAGTTACAATATGTGCCGCATGTTGTGACGTATACATTTGATGTGTGTGTTTTATTGTGTAGTTTGTCATTTTTATGATTTTTATGGAATTAATCTATTACTTAATTTCAGTATTTCAGCTTAAAATTCAATGTAATTACTAAAGGAAAAAACAAATACACAGGGAACAAAGGCATAATGGCATTTTTGTTAATGTTTAAATGTATTGTAATGGTTTCATGGTTTAGGCAAATAAGTGATGTGATGATTCAGTGCATACCTTCCAATAATGTGTATACATAGACACACCGTGGCAGTGCTTCACTCAATATGCTGCCTCATATGGAATCATTGGATTTGTTGGGTTTTTCCAGGTGTCATTTTTAAATTATACCAGTAAATTTGCATTTTATATAACATTGTAGGGTCCTTACCATAATGTTTAAATCACTTAAGTAAACCTACATGATGGATAATTCTGTAGGATCTTAACCCTAATATTTTAACTTTTGATAAATTTGTGATTATTTCTCCACTTAAACTCACTTTGCCTGATGGCTGTTGTTTTAAATGTGATCTATAAATAACGCTGACTTGACTTGAGTCCTGGCAGCCAAAAGTTTATTTTAACTGTGACAGTTTTTACTTCAGCTTCCAGTTTCAGTGATGAACTGCAGCAAATGTGGTTGTTAGAAGAAACCTGTCTGCCCCCTTGTGGGAAAACATTGGTAGTAACACATCCAGCAGACTAGCAGGAGTAACTACACAGTAGCTGGTAAAGACTCACACATGCTGTAAATTAAATAGACGCCCTGTTTCATTTAGTTACATACAGACTGTCCCCTTTTTAAAAACATGGTTTGCATCTTTGCCGCTCCTTAACACAAGTATAGAAAATATATAACAAAGGAGTTCTTTGGTTAGAAGATAATACAAATAAATGCAACCGGACAATGTGAAGGTCTACAGTACGTATACTGTGAGTGTTTTTTTTTGCAGCGGTTATACATCCCACAGTCACAGAGGCCACGTAGTATTATCATTGTGTCCCTTGCATAGATAGTATATACAGCATGGAGGATGTTATGGATAATTATTGGGTATATACATAGAAAATGAATACTGCAGGCTATCTTTGGTGTTGTTCTGTGCACACTAACTGTAAAGGTTTGCAGAGAAAGGCTCTCTGGAGGAGGATATGTTCTGGAAAATGTGCTGTATAGCCCTATAACTAGATCTAAAGAACAGAAAAACAAAGTTAGAGTGAACCTCCAACTCTCTTTTGGAATATAAAACCTATATTTAGCTGGTTTTATATCTGTACTCAGACTCTTCCTGAACATTTCTGCCCCTCTTATTATCCAAAAACACCATGCAGTACTTTACACTGAAGATTGATCATAAATTGCCATCTTGATTCTTTTCAGTTTCACAAAACAATTTTAAAGATCCCCTTCGTTTAAAATCACATTTTTTTTGTTTTTGTTTTTAGCTTATTAACATGCTGATATAGTGCTTTTTATATACTAGAAGTCACATCAGGAATTAATCAAGCAGTCAGCACCATGGCTGAGTGTTTCCACTTTGAACCTGCAGTGTACTGATGACGGTCTAAAAAACACAGATTCAGACTTCTGGAGTTTCATACGTACATAAGAAACTTCAGGAACCAATCCTGTCAGCTTGCTGGATGAGGTTCTCTGTATCATTATTTAAAAATATATGGCTGAATAAAAAAAAATCTTAATATGTAACTTTGACACACAGAAGTGAGTTTAAGAGGTGAAAATAACAAATGGTAGGCGACTTTAAGGCATCAATCACAGTGCAGACTTCTGTTTTACAGTATTCTTGGCACAAACTAGGCCTTGACCTGTTGCAGCTCCTGTTTCAGATGCACTGCAAAAATGCAAACAGCTTGTTTAAACCTTGCTCTGCATATTCAAACAACCTGCCCATCCCCCACTGTCAATGAAGCACTGTTTTCCTGCCATATATGACCTAATACACTGTCAGTGCCTTTACTTCAAGGACACCTTACAGCCCCCTGTGCAAACTACAACCACTTTATTTAGTTAGATATTTCAACTATGTTATTCAAAGTCTACACATTTACAAAATCACCTATTACTGTGATTTTAATATGCACTCAAGTGGAAGATTAGACTTATCTAAAATGCAAAGTTCCCCTGCTTCTCTTGTTTATCACACCCTCTATCTCAAGTGTCATTTTTACATCGACTTTGCCTGTCAGATTGTACTTTGACCCCTGCGCAACAGCCGCACCCTTGTTTATAATAGGCGAATTGGCTTCCTGTTTACATGATTGACAGACCGCGCAGCCAATCAGGCTCTTGCACAGGCGAGGAGGCGGAACTTCCAGTACAGTAGTGCCAGTGATCCAACATGGCGTTTACATCGCTTGCCTGAGAGTGCACTTCAAACCGCTACAAGTTCAGGTAGTTTAGGTCGATTTCAGTTGTAGAGAGTTTAGCTACACACAGTTCAGCGTTTGTAAACTGCAGATATCTGGCTTTTTGGAAATGAAGGGGAAGGAGCGATCGCCGGTGAAGAAACGCTCCCGGGCGCCAGATGACAGAGACCGAGGAGGAAGCTACCCGAGCAGCAAGAAGACCCTGGCGTCGGTCGGCAGCAACGCGGGCAACGGCTCTGCTCTGAGCGGCGCCTCGTCCAGGAGAAGTTTACACGGCGATAAAAGAGACATGAGGGATTCAGACGGGCATAATTCCTCCAGTCGGACCGGTAGCGGCTACGACTACGGAGTTGTTTCGGGAAGTAAACCGCACGGTGGCGCTGACATATCCGCGGAAACATCCAGGTCCGGTTCACGCAGCGACCCGCGGCCTCCGTCAAACCCAGAAAGTGAGTACAAAACTCTGAAAATAAGTGAACTCGGCTCCCAGCTGAACGACGAGGAGATAGAAGACGGACTGTTTCATGAGTTTAAGAAGTTTGGGGACGTGAGTGTTAAAATTAGCCGAGAAAACGACGAGAGGGTGGCGTTTGTGAACTTTAGGAGGCCCGACGACGCCCGGGCGGCTAAACACGCCCGCGGCAAGCTGGTGCTGTACGACCGGCCTCTGAAAATAGAGACCGTCTACATGAACCGACGGAGAAGCCGCTCCCCTGTTTCTAAAGACAGTTTCCCCTCAGGACACAGACATCCCCACTCCCAGAGAGCTCTGTCACCCTCAGGTTTGGGGTACAGAGATTACCGGCTCCAGCAGCTGGCCCTGGCCCCCCTCCCTCCTCCTCCTCCTCCTCCCCCACCGCTTCACCTCAGAGACCTGGAAAGAGACAGAGATTATTCAGTGTATGAAGCCAGAAATAGACCCTCTTTCATCCCTGAATGTGCTGTTTTCCGTGATGATGACCTGCTGACCCATGAGGAAGACCAGAGGGCGAACAGGACGTTGTTTTTGGGCAACTTGGACGTCAGTGTGACAGAGAATGACCTGAGGAGAGCCTTTGACAGGTTTGGAGTGATCACAGAGGTGGACATAAAGCGAGCAGTGAGAGGCCAGAACAACACCTACGGGTTCATCAAGTTTGAGAACCTTGACATGGCTCATCGTGCCAAAGTAGCCATGGCAGGGAAAGTGGTGGGCCACAACCCAATTAAAATTGGATATGGTAAGCCTACCCCCACAACCAGGCTGTGGGTGGGGGGCCTCGGACCCTGGGTTCCACTCGCTGCACTGGCCAAAGAGTTTGACCGCTTTGGCACCATCAGGACTATAGACTACAGGAAAGGTGAGGCGTGGGCGTACATCCAGTATGAAAGCCTGGACGCTGCTCAGGCTGCATGCAGTCACATGAGAGGCTTCCCTCTTGGTGGCCCTGACAGGAGACTCAGAGTGGATTTTGCAGACACGGAGCATCGCTACCAGCAGCAGCCTTACATGCAGCTTCCTCTCCCCCTGCCACACTATGACTTAGTCCCTGAGTCCTTTTCTCACCGCCTTACTGACCCAGTGAGAGTGAGAGAGCGGTCCCCTCAACTTCCCAGTCGCTACAGAGACAGGGATCTCTACTCCACAGCTGAATGGTCTGGCCTTGGTGTTCACGACAGGATGCGAGAAGCAGGCTTCGATCCCATAGACCGTCTGGAGAGGCGTTCCCGCGAGAGCTGGCCAATAGAGCATGAGCGGGATTTGCCAAGCAGAGATCTTAGCCGCAAAAGGAGACATTTAGATGATGGCTGGCGGCCAGAGCGCTCACCTGACAACAGCGACTATGGTCAGCGGCGTCATGGCAAGTCATTAGAGCGCAGCCCTGGCGGAAGCAGCCGGGACGGGGGGCGCTACAGTGACCCTGAACGTCTGCCTCGCTCTGGCAGAGCCTCCCCCATCAGAGAGCGGCAGAGCAACCATGACACTGGGCACGCAGACAAGAGAAAAAGAACACTTAGCCCATCTGAGCTTGAGAGGGACCGCAAACGCAAAGCCTGTGATTTATCTAAGAGCCCAATGAGGAAGGAGGAGCGCTCAGAACATCTCACCTCCTCCTCTAACTCCTCTTCCTCCAAGTCTGGCCAGCAGTCCACAGGCGGGCAGAAGCTGGGTCAGGCCTGGCAGGGGGTCCTCCTGCTGAAAAATAGCAGCTTTCCCACCGCACTGCACCTGCTGGAAGGGGACATGAAGGTGGCTACGAGTCTGCTGGTGGAGGGCTCCACAGGGGGGCAAGTGTCCCAACTGAAGATCAGCCAGCGCCTGCGCCTGGACCAGCCGAAGCTGGATGAAGTCTCCCGTCGCATCAAAGCCGCCGGCACCAGTGGATACTCCATTCTCATGGCCGTTCCCGGGAAAACTGATGAGAGCGGAGTCCAGGATGCCAGCAGCTCCACCGAAAGACCACTGAAGAATCTGGTTTCCTACTTAAAGCAGAAGGAGGCGGCTGGCATCATCAGCCTCCCTGTGGGGGGCAGCCGTGACAAGGACCAAGGAGGAGTTCTTCACGCTTTTCCCCCATGTGAGTTCTCCCAGCAGTTCGTGGATGCCTCTGCCAAAGCCTTTGCCAAATCAGAGGAAGACTACTTGGTGATGGTCATTATCAGAGGAGCATCATAAAAAATGTGCAAATTCTACATGTCTGTCTTCACATTCATCAACTGTTAAATTGTAAAATGTAAAAACAGGGAGACGTAATGATAACAAAGCAGTATAGGAGGAAATGACAGGGTACTTACTTTGAGTTCCCCAACCTGCACGGTGGCTTGTATTTCAATGTGTTAAAGGTTTTTTAGAAATGAAAGTCACACTGAATTACATACATTTTGATAAGTTGGATTTGATGAAATAGTGCAGGTGACATGTTGCCTTCTGCTAATGAGATAGATGCACATTACTTGAAGGGTTCTCAAACTAATTCAGAGCAAGGTACAGTTCTGTGAACTATATGTTGCCTTATCTCATTTAAAAAGAGTCTCAGTTGATTTGTATTGTTTCATACATCCTGCCTTTTACAAAAACAATAATTTAGGATGCTGAAGAAAGAATTTCACCTTCATTTTATGTACCTGGCATAGGTTTAATTGGTCAGTTTCAACACCACTTTAGTACGATAAAAATACAGTCAGGCTATCAAGGAATTAAATCAAACTCATGTACATTGTCATTTTCTTTTGATTCAGGAATTATATCTGTTTGCTCTGAAGCTTTCTCCGTTGCTCATTAATAGCTGTATTCCAGATGTGCTTTTGTATGAGTTTTTGCTGACCATGTAAATTTTTTTGAATACTTTCCATTTCAAAGGTTTATTATAGCAGCTTTTTTTTCTATTTTTGTCAGTTTGGACCAGTCATGCTGCAGAAAAACATTTTTAAAAACTAGGCAATTCGTCCTGCTGGTATCTGGCTTTACACAGACGTGTTCATACGTAATGCTAAAACACATACGAGCACTATGGCTGAAAGTATAGCTGACATTATTAATGCTCTTTTCTGAGCCACATGTGACTTTACAAGGTGAACACAGTTTTTTTTGGTGTGTTTTCACAGTTTTCTCTAAGCACTGGTAGCAGTACCACCAGTATGTAGAGGATGGACACAAGCAGCAAGTTCTGTGTATTTTTCTGACCCCAAGGTGTATCAGACTGCATCGTATTACAAGATCTTATAAAGCAGCAGAACACAGCAAAAATGTCTATCGTTAATCCCAAGGTGAAAGCTTTCTTTGGTCAGACTAAGAGTCCAAAACCTAAAGAGATTTGGCTTTATATATAATTTTAACTGTCAGAATGCATCTTTGTTCTTTTGAAGACTAGCTTAACCAGTTCCTCAGTTAAATGCCTGATATGTTCTGCTTTAATACTTTTAGCACTGAGTTAAGTACACTCCTTTCAGACCTAGTCCACACATACATGGTTATTTTTTAAAACAATGTTTTTTCTCCGTTGTTCTAAAAAAAAAAAAAATTTCCACCACATGACAATGAAGTGTGGTCAAGAGCATGCCAAACCAACAGGCAGCTATGTAATCCTACACTTAAAGCCAATCTGAAGCTTAAAAAAAATACAAATCAAAACTGTTTCTGTTTCTGGACAAAAGACTAAAACACATAGAAGAAGTTACGTTTTAAATAATACTCGTATGTGTGGACGGTCTTAACAAAACAGACTTTTACAAAGATGGCGCGTTTTGTCGGGCTGTTAATTTGAATATGCTTTACAGCTTTGCTTTTTGTGTCCATCCCTTCTCTATTGTGTCTTTACGCGCATCATATTGAGTTTGGTTGAACAGTTATTGATTGATCAAATTCTTCACTTCTCTTATGTCATAATCCGCTAATTACTGCCCCAACAAAGCATGTATTGTTAAAAAAGATAATGTAACCTATAAATGAAGAGCTATATGTATGTCATGCACATCTGTTTTACCTGATCAGGAGTTGATAAGTAGAAATCATTGCTACACTAGCGACGGACTGGTGCGATACAAACCTTGGAGGATATGAGGAGAGAAGGCTGCTCTCCAGTGGCCTTACATGCCTTCCTCTGAAAGGACTGTTAATGATTGTTTTTCATGCTTTGATTTGAGTACTGTGTTTCAAATGGAAAAATGATTTGTGCTGTATACTCAGGATATCTGGAGAGAGAAATGGAGAACATCAGTGCTCATGGGCCTAAGAAGTATACCTAACTGTCAGCAAAACACGCAAAGTGCAGCATGCACTTGATAGATCTTGTCTTAATAAATTTTCTCTTTCGTGGGAAACACAAGTGCCTCGGAAGACAACTTTTGTGACCTTTTCTGTTCTTGGAATTGTCTATCCAACTCTAAAGGCTTTCACTTTGACAGCAGGAGCCTTCCCAGCAGAAAGGAGAGGAAGTGTGAGAGTCAAGGGAAGCCTCTCAGTTCTGTGTTTTCATGTTGCTCAACATTTGTGCAGTGACCTCTTTGTGAAGAGCTTTTCATGTGACCTTGAGTCAAATTGAAATTTGGCAATACTAGAAATACGTTTTCAGCCCATCTGCAAAGGCAAATCTAGAGTCACTGTCTCCCCAGATATGTGGCTTATTCCTCGGTCACCTCTGTTTGTGCGGAGGTGTGGCTGAGAACCAGCAGAGGGCTCAACTGAATCGCCTCCGTCAGACAGCGTCTCAGCAGGAGCATGGCGGTGTTTGATGGCCCTGGTCGTCTCTTTCATCTGGTTCCAGCAGCTGCAGAGAGTGTTGATTCAGCGTCTGCAGCAGCTTGAGAAGGAGCAGTTTTCATTTGTGTAGTTGCTTATTGTTCTTGCATTGGAGTTTTGAAGAAGAGGAGGCAAAGGTTTGAAATTGAGACAGCATCTGCTTTACTTGCCAGAAATTGGAAAGGAAGCACGGCAGAGGATAAATAGTCCTGTGCAGGGAATCCTAATCAATAGTTGAGATGTTGATCAGATTTCTGTACTTTTTAAAAGATTCTGTGCCAAACTGCTTATGAAGGCAAAGTATCCTGCTGTCAGAAACTGCTGCAGGATGTGTATCATCATCATCATCACAGTGCTGCTCCTGCTCATCACTGCTTCCGGGTTGCTCTCCAAACAAAAGGGACTCGAGTAGCTCCTCTGCGGCCTCGGGCGTCCACAAGGTGCTGCAGCTTCAACTCGAGGTTTCCTGGAGCCGTCAGGTGTAGCAGCTTTGAGTCTCCCTCTGGCTGCACCTGCTTCTGTTCCACAGGTAATGTATGTGGATGACCTCAACAACAAGACAGGGTACGTATTGTAATGCTGATAACCACCATTGACACACTGTGCTCTACTTAAAAGTTGGTGAAGGTGAAAAAGAAATAGGCAAAAAAATCTATTCAGTAGCTTGGAGAAAATATGAAATTGCTGAATTTAATGCTGTTTGTGTTTGAGACTGAGAGAGGCAAAAAAAAAACAAAAACACATTTGTGATGTTTGTGGTTGTTTGGGGGCGTGCTAGATTCTATGGCTTTATGAACTGTTGGATAGTCTAACACCTAACAGTAACACCTTTTTTTGACAAACTGATGTTTTCTGTGTAAAATCCTGATCTGCAATTTCACTGTAGTTTTCAGATAAATATGCTTTAGTAAAGTAAGGTATAAATGTGCAATTGGAAATTGAAATGAAAGTAACTCAAGTCTAAAGTGACAAACAATAAGTAGGCAAATGCACTAAGTTTCCTCCATTGGTTGTAGGTGTATGTCTGTCAGCAGTGTGTCAGCTTTAATAGAGATCTGATAATTAACTGTTATTAGTGTCAGCCCTGAAACACAAAAGGCCCCTAATGCATTAATAAGAGGACTGACAGTCTGCATGAGTCACTGACACATTAGCTGCACACACTGACGGTTAATAATGCAGTCAGGTTTTAAAAATGTTTGAAAACTGCAAAAGTAAATAGGAACAAATGGGGTGAAGTTAATATGAGAGTTCTTGAAACTATTCAGAGCTTCGTCTGGTTCAGAGTTTCCCAAACTTTTCAGCCCCTCACTCCAGAATAATGTCGCCTGAGACTTGCAAACGCCACTAAACCTGGAGGTAGCTGAGGCATACAAATATGGAGCCGCATACGAGCACTAATAGGCCTATCTAAACACAGGGGGTAACCAAACAACCATAATATTAATTTATAGTAATTTAATAAAGGCTGAACACATCAAAGTAGTTTCCATGTATAAACTGTAGCACTGAGTACACATACAGTGTGAAGGTGATGCAGTCTCAGGTGGCATTGTTGCTGACATGCAAAATTAGTTTTTACTCATTACTTTCAATAAAACTCTCATAAAAGGAAAGGTAGGCCCTATGCTTGCAAATCTAATCAGGGTTTAATTTTGGAGATTTAAATTGACCTGCAGCAACTGATGCTGTCGCTTATCTGTCATAACCACCTCAGGGGTCACATGGGAACAAAGAAAATCAGAAAGCCGGTGACGTATTTTCTTTTTTTGCATGGTTTTATTTTAAATTTACCAACCATGTTTTACCTTCCTTAACAATTATGGATACATTATACTTTTTAAAAATAATTTTTGAACTTTATGTGGTTTCTGAAAATCATCTTGTGTTCCCACTTCAGGGTCTCACAATCCTCCACGGGGTCATGACCCCCACTTTGGTAACAACTAGTATAGCTTGCCTTTGTTGATAACTAAGATTGGAGCTGCTGCAGCTTTATTTTAAGCAGATAGTTTGAAATAAGCTATTTCATTCCTGAAAATGAAGTATTTATTGACCTTATTTGCACTGGGAGAAGAGGTGGGACCGAAAATGATGTGAACATTTTTACACGGAGCAGAATAGGTTTAGATGACCTCCAGTATAATCAATCCTCAGTAGCAGCACTCATGATGGCTGTTAACAGGCAGAGGAATAAGCTCATGTAAGGTAGTAGGATACACTGTGTCAGGTATGTACACTTAGTGTTAAAAGGTGGCATTTAGTTATACAAATAATATTGCTCAGGAGGTATTGAGAGCTCAGATTTCTTAGTTAAAGAGAAAGGTCATTTGACACAGTAGCTATGAAGGTGCAGAAACTAAAAACAGAAACATGAATTTGTGCTAAGGATGAAAAATGAGTTAAATAATTAGATGTGCTGACTTTGAACCACAGGATTAAATGAACATCCTGCACCTGTCAGTATTAAATAGATTAAAACGTGATCAGCATTTACTTCTTACTCATTTCAGCTCCTCATTTTACATTCAAGTCATAACAAACTTAAGGGTGTCTTTCTCTCTGACCTCTCTTTCAGCAAAGCCACTTCTTTAGATTTTCAACATGTTTTCAAGCTGTTCGTAATTAAAATGTTGAGTGTTCCAGGTCATCCACTCGACATGGAGGCAAAGAAGAAAGAAAACGTCTCTGAAAACTCACATTCACCTGCAGTATGACTGAATGAGCACAGTGGAGCTTCAGTAAACTCTGAAGTTATGAATACACTTAAACAATTGTTGCACATTCGAGGAATTTGGGATACAACTATGGGAAACTACCTTGGTGAGTACAATTTACAATTAAGTTTTTCACTCACTCATATTTATACATGTAGTTTTTTATTGTCATATTTAATGATTTTATGTCATATTTAATGATTTTTAATTTAATAAGAATATTGTCAGTTTTAATGTAAACTGCATTTGAATGGTGCTTGAATAAAGCAGCTATTTTCCACACACTGACATTGTGTCTTTTTTTCTTCTTCTTGAAAATCGTCCAGTCTCTTACAAGAAAAATGTTTAGTTAAATTTAATTAAATTAGATCTTTAGAGGGCAGTTGGGTGGAGCAATATTAAACAGAAGACGGGAAATGATACAGTATCGCCAAGGAACTGTGATAAGCTTATCCAGCTGATTATATTTATACGAGTGAGGAATGAATTATTAGACTCTCACACAAATGTCAATAATATTAGATCTTTATCTTTTTCATTACTTCCAGCACGTCTGTGTGTGACGCACAAAGAGCACATTTAGTCTGATTTTAGACTTAAGACCAAGTTTTGTTTCTCTTAAATGTCTCATCCTGCAGATAGAACTACAAGTCAGCCACAGACAGCACACTGTTTTTCAGCCTCTGGACCCTAATTCTTCACAGTTTTTCCTCTAAGTCCATAGAATGGATGAGAAAAGTCATTTCGAACATCATCTGGGAAAGGTCAGACCTTACCTGACTTTCACCTCTTATAAAACTGTTACACACTCGTGATTGGATGAGGGTGCTGAAAAGAAGACATTAGTGTTAAGTTTATCAAATGAAGGAGCTCCTTTCAAGTCCTAATTGTCTGCTAAAGTACACTTGACATTGCTGACTTGAGAGCCTGATAGAGAACACCACACACATAACCTCCAAATGATTATTCAGCTTTTAACTCTCAGATGAACATTAAATCAAACAGCCTAATGAAGCTGTAGAAGGTTTGTTTACATCAGTAACTTTTTACATATTAGTGTTAAATAACATGTTCATCTAATAGATTCTTAAGTTAAAATATATGTATATCAAAACTTTATATGATGCATGTCCATTGTCAAGATGCACTGAAGCCCAACTCCTTATCAAATACTTTGTTTTTTCCTTTAATTTGTCACCATTCTTTATGTATTTCCTTATATCTTTTAATGTTAATCATTTTCAGTCATAAGAATATAGTGTAACTTTACTGAGTTACAGATTTAAAGTAAACTCAGGCCAGAGATCAGTAATAAATTTCAAGGCATCCAGCGGACATAAAATAAACTGTAGTCTGTTAATAGTTTGCTGCATATAAGATGTTTCACCTTTTTTCAAATTCAAATTCTGTTGATAGCTTATGCAATTTAAAATAAATAATAAAAACAATATCTCAAAACAACCATTTCAAACGATCTCAACATTTAAAATGCATGTGCTGAGACTTTAAAAAAAAAAAAAAAAAAAATTTAAACCGAATTTGAATAGAAAAATTGTGAAATGCAGGAAACTATTTACACACCACAGTTTATTTTACGTTGGCTGGGTGCCTTGACATTTATTACTGATCTCTGGCTTGAGTTTACTTTAAAATGGAAACTAAGACAAGCTATGTTATATTCTAATGACTGAAAATAAATAACATCAGATTAAAGATATTAGAAAACACATACAGAAGGGTGACAAATTAAAGGAAAAACCACATGCTGTCAAAACAGCTTGCCATTGATTGTCCAAGTCTCTGAACTCTACCGGAGGAATGAACACCATTCTTCTAAAATACACCTTGTTTGGTGTTTTGATGATGGTTGTGCAGAATGTTGTCTAACAGGACGGTCCAATTTTAACCATAGGTGTTCAGCTGGCTTGAAATCTGGTTACTGTGAAGGCCACAGCATATGATTCACATCATTTTCATACTCGTCGAACCATTCACTGACCCCTTGTGGCCTTTGGATGGGAGCATTGTCATACTGGAAAAGATCACTTCCATCAGGAAAGAAATGTTTCATCACAGGATGAAGATAAAAATGATCATTCAGAATAGCTTTGTATTTACAGTGACTCTTCCCTCTAAGGGAACATGTTGACCATAACAGAACCACTGTATCCCTTCACTTTAGGGGTCAAGACTTCATAACTTACTTTAATCTGTGATCCATCTGTACTTGGTTCCCTTTGTTTCCTTTATCTGACTTCACTTATTCTAGCTACGTGGGTTCTTATCAGCTGCTGTGAGAGTTACTGTAAAAAGGAGGAGGTAAGTGTGGTTTTGACCTCTATATAAATCTCTTGGCCACATGTGAGATCTTCACAGGGTCACTTTGGAGTAATGAAGTCTGCCTGCATTGTTTTGGCCTTTCTCGCGGTCTGTCAGGGTCTTCTCAGGTGAGATATACAACACACTCATATATGCACAGGTAAAAAAAAAAAGAAGCTGTTTAACATGCAGGACTTTTGCAGAGGGTGGACAGTGTTTCTCACAATGTCAACAGCTGTACAATGTAGATCTAAGGGTGAAATTTCAAAGTGTGGAGTGATGATGTGCTTTAAGATTTAATTAAAATGTTTTTTTTTAAAGTTAATTTTTAGAGCAATTAAAATGTGATAAGTTAAAAGATTTAAGACAACCTGGAGGTAAAACAATGCAGGCAAAACACCTGTCTCAGAAAAGTAATATCAGATTAAACCACCTTACTTTTAACTAAATAAAAGGGTTCTTATTGTTGGATTTTTCCAGAAATGAGCAATGACCAATTTTTATTCCACCTCTAACTTGTTTCCTCTTCTTCAAAACAAAGATTATAGCACTTTTTTAAAACTAGAAAACACTGCTTGTTAAGATGGGTTTGCTTTGCAAGTTTAAAGTCATAGGCTTTTATTAAGTTTAAGAACATCTTTAAGAAGAAGAAAACACCAACACAAATAAAAACAGCGCTGAGGACAATTTAAATACTGCATTTAAGCAAAATGTACGGTGTGCTATAACAAAGATTTTACAGCAACTTTTAAGGTGAAAATATTTGAATCTGGTGTGTTTGTCCACAGATGATGAATAAGTGTTATTTACATTACTGTACGTGCACTCAGTCATGTTTGTCTGTGCCGTGCTTTAGTCACCCATTAAGCCTGCTGTTTGCAGTAATAGACTTTTGTATTGTTTGGTGTAATGAAAATTGCAGCCTCGGGCTCCAGAGGGGCTTTGTGACTTTTCCTCTTGTTCATGATCAATTAATGAGAGGTTCAGCATAAACAGAGACGCATTCTTGACCTTTTGAAGCTCAGAACACATTATATTTTCCGTTGTGCTTCCGAAAATCACTCCCAGTCTGGAACTCCTTATTAGGATAAGGTATGAAGTCTGATATATTCTCAAGAAATGCTTGTGAGTGTGTTCACGGATGTTTGCTGCAGAGTTTATGTGTTGCTGTTGGGTCCGTGCAGGATTCCCCTGATAAGACGAAGGTCAGCCCGGCAGCTGCTGGAAGAAAAAGGCCTGTTTGAGGAGTACAGGAGGAAGTTTCCATATAACCCAGCTGCAAAGTTTCTTTCCAGGAATGAACAGAGTGTGGTGCCCATGACCTTTGACCCTGATGTGAGTAGCACTAAAGGCACTTCTCTTCATTGTGTGATGCTTCACATGAACTAAAGAAATAAACTTGTTTTTTTCCCAGCAATGTCTTTATTGATATTAACAACTTAACATATTCAAACACCCGAATATACAATCTCAAGTGCAACAACCGGAGAATTAACACACACACCCAATTCACCGGCTACCCCATCTCATAAAATAAGAATATTAAAAAAGTAAAGATTTGGTTGAGGATTGTATAACGTTAGAGTAACATTTCAGTTGAGGTAGATCTTAAATTAATGTACACTTGTCAGTAAAATACAAACCTTTGATGAATTTGGTGCTGCAAAGTGTTATTAAGTCTTTTGGTCAATAACAAAGTTCTCTCTAAAGGGATTTGTTTTCACCTTCTAATGTTAAAGTTAGCTAGATATAAACCTATCAGGCATAACATTATGACCACCTGCCTAATATTGTGCTGGTCCCCCTTTTGTGGTCAAAAATGCTCTGAACCATTGGGCATGGACAAGAGGACCTCTCAGGGTGTCATATGGGGTCTGGCACCAGGTTGTTGGCAGTGGATCCTTTGGGTACTCTGGGTTGTGCAGTGGGGCCTCTGTCAATCCAACTTGTTTCACTGCATCCTGTTGATGCTTGATCAGAATGGGGTCTAGGAAGTTTGGAGGTCAAATCAACATCTTGGGCCATTGTCATGTTCCTCAAGATGTTCCTGATTGTTTGATGTTTTTGCCATGTGGTGGGGTGCATTTTCCTACGGGGGTAGGCCAGTGACATTTGGGATTTCCATTTGCATGAGGGAGTTTGTTTG
>OMNN01024295.1:0-20834 GCA_900302755.1 Chromis chromis
GGGTCAGCTGTATTTAGCAGGAGAAGCTTCCTGTGCGTGGGCCTCATGGCGCCGAGCGGGGGACGGGATCCACAATCCAACTTGCTGTCTCCACAAAACACCCTTTGCTACAAAACACACACACACACACACACACCCCTCTGGCACCGATTCTGCTCTCAATTTCCTGCCTGTAATTCTGGCTGCTGGTCAGAGAAAAAGCGACTTCCTAACAGTGGAAGGGCTCGGACAATCACTCGCCTGCTTAGATCAAGTGTAAATAATCATGCTTCATGGTACAAGAGAGACATTATGTAAGAGCAAAGGAAGAGGGATGAGGAGGAAATCTGATTAAAACAATTAGTGACACTGACTGATGGAAATGCGAAATATCCAGGAACTAATTATTACTCCAAACATTTAGAAAAATAAATTAAAGCTGCATAAGTTATCGTGACGCAACCACTTTTACATCTTCATTCTGAAAGATAGATTGCACAAAACATAAGAACCGTGTACCTTTTCATTCCTGTGTGCAGCCATGATTAATGATTTCCAATCCGTTTTATGATCCAGTCAATAAAAGGGATTCTCTAAAGGTGCACAGAGCATTTGACTACCAGATACTCTCAGAGTGTAAAGGTCATGTGCAATATTTGCAAATTAGAAGCCTCTCTCTTACGTCAAATTAAAAAAACATTCAAATGGGCATTCAGTTATATTTGAATTTGTCTTAACAGGAAAAAGGCTTAAGCTGCGCCTGGGATCATTTCCTTGTTCACTCCTGCACCATTCGTCATATAAAACTACTTTATAAAGATGAAAAATTAAAGTTGTCAGAATCACAATCAAGCTCAAATTGTTAAGGTATATTGTTTAGCATGTGCTCCATGTTATAGTGTTTCCTGTTGACGTGCTAATGTTTGCTAATTTGCACTATAAAGCAAAGATAAGGAGGGTGTTTAGCAGATATTTGGTAACTAGTTAAACTGGACCTGATGGTAGTGTAACAGGAAAAGTTAGAGGCAATCCATCCACTGTAATCAAATAATAAATGTTGAATAAATGTCATTTAGCATTCAGGTTTGGTGACTTCTGTGAACTTTTCCGGCTTCTATGAACTTGAAATGACACTTAGTTCCTTTAAACTGGTGTTTTAATTTGGTAAAAGTACGAAAATGAGGTTCTTTTGTGCAAATATTTCTGCTGCAACTCAGCCACCATTTTAGAGTAGAATTACAGAGTAAAGAAAAGGACAAAAGGTTGGAAATGTAATGACAAAATCATTTTTGGGTAAAGCAAATATTGAAATTGGGAAAATTGGGAATTTGACTTTCCTTAAAATTAAGTTGCAGCGATGCAAAGAGTTTAATTAAGAGGAATCAAATGATTTAAGCAGATCTATCTTAAACCAGTGGCATTAATGTTACTTGTTAACTTGATTTGTGTAAACTTAATTCAATTGAGTGTTATCAATTGAAGCAATTAATTTAAGTTGGTGCAACAATTCTCTTTTTTGAAGCCTTTCATGTAAAACTATAAATGTCAGCTTCATTGTGGCACTACAGGAAAATGAAGGGGATTACAGTGAGTGGACTCTTTGAATAGTTGCGTTTTGATTGCATCATTTAGACGGTTAAGTGACATTTAAGGACCAGAACAACGGTGCCTCCAGCAGTGTGCTTACATTAACAATCTGTAGTCAAATCTAATACCACACATAGAAGCAAACATTCATTAAAGACAGCCACGAGGTGCCAAACCTCTAATTAGTCTGACCTTTAGTTCTCCCAAATGATAAACATTTTAGCGAAGACAGCCTTGTAATTAAAAACCTGAGAAACCTTGAGTCCACATGCTGTAAAGCTAACATCTATTTCCACAGTGTGTCTAACTTTATATGCCGACGCTGGCCATCTCCTCACAAAGCAATTCCTAATTCATGGACATTACAAGACCCAGAGGGTGTTCCTAATTACAGGGTGCATGCAAAACCAAACCGAGCCTGGTTACCCCTAGAGGGGTAAGAACACAGGAACATCAGGCTGGAGCCAGTTTTATTGTTGTTGCCAAGGCTGAGGAGAAGAGCGTGGAGGAAGTCCTAAATCAATCCCACTCACTGAGGGCTCACAGTAGGAGAGAGGCTGTCATCAACAGGAGGTGGATCTGTCATGATCAATTATAAAACCACAGGGAATAGCCCTAATGAATTCTGATCGCAGCCTTTGTCTGTCTTTGTTTTAATTTGAGACATTTTCCATTCTGATAAACTCCTAACAGTTATTTCCTACATTTAAAACAGACGCAAATCCTTTATTTTTTTCAAAATGTAACACATTTAGGACAGTTTGTGATTATGCCATCAAAAAGTCTCATGCCTGTCTGAATATAGAGACACTACATTTATGGAAATCCTTTTAGCCAAACAGATTATCCACTTAATTACTATGTAAATTTGTTAACAGAATTTATTTTACTTGTGCAATTTAACTCTTATTGCACGGATTAATAAAGCGCTTCATGCAAGACTTCTGTAGTCATTAGTTTCTTGTTTTTAAGAATATTCTCTGTTTTTAAGCGAGCTATATGCAAATAAGGAAAAAAAATAAACACTAAGAATGCAGCTGCTCTGTTAACTGCTTTTTTCCCCTGTAGTCAGTCATCAGTGCTTCCTGCAGACACACAATCTGATATCTTCAAAAGAAGGTCACAAAACACAGTGGTTAAATTGCCAAACTTCGGGACACGGCAGCAAGATTGACACACTTGGCAAGAGAAATGCTGTGAAAGCATAAATAGGTCAACAGTAAAGTTAAGTTGCCTGTTGTAGCCGTTCTGAAACTCGCTGAGCTTTGGCTATCAGCTGACACAGCAACCCAAACAGGACAAACAGGATGTCGCAACTAAGCTCACAAACAAATCTGAAAATCAAGACTATTTTTTTTGTTTTATTTTGCTTTTCAGCCTCAAAAAAGTTGCACAAAACTCAGAGATTTCCAAATAATCCGGTCGACTTTGCTGCTACCCAACAGGTGGATAACAAACACCCCTCAGTCTGCGCTTCACTGCATGCAGTAACAAACCGAACAAAGCCAAATTATTAGCTTCCCTCCACAATAACAAAGTTTATTCCGTTCAAATAGGCAGTCCAGCCGTCCAGCGCAAGGACATTGTGCTGTATTGATTCCTGCACAGCTTCACCAATGTTCTCCTCAAATGTAGGTCAATAAGGCTGCAGACTCGCTCAAGTGCAGCTTCAGTCAGATATTTAGGTCACACCCCAATTACAGCAAGGCAGAGAGATGAGCTTTGCAGGAGAGATATCTTTATGGAATATAGCCATTTCTTTGAATATTATTTTGTAGTTATTTTGGAGGCTCAGCCCTGGCAGGGGCTCAAAGCAACAAGCAGCAGTAGCAGAGAGATGACAGCTCGGGTGATTGGGTTTGAAAGTGGACCTGTCTAGCCTCTATGCTAATGCTCTGTCTCCTAGACAGTCTTCTGCTGGCGATATTCTCCACCGACCCCTTTCTTGTAGATGACATCACCATTCATGCAGGCGTGCAGGCATGAATGGGAGAGTATGTTTGGGAAAATAAAGCAGAATTGTCGCTTTTTACACCACCTTAAGCCGGTTTCTGTGCACTTTTGTTCTGACAATGTCCCCGTCACATTTGCATATCGTCACCAATGGTAAAACCTGATTCCCATCCCAAAACAAATCTATCCTGCGTGCCGAAACTCCCTTTTCCAGGAGGCAAAATAAGGCTGCCAGCCCTATTTTACTTCTCCGAGGGAAGCCCTGGGAGAGTAAGCAGAATGAATGTAAAGTCAATACCATCATACACAAGCTCTGCATGTGGTCTGCATCAGATCAGCCCTGGGAGCGACTCTCAGCAAGGAGGGGGGACGGATGGGAGGGCTCATTTGAAATCGGCAGAATACACAAAAGAATTCAAGCAGATATCTTGAGGTCTGTAGTGAAAATGACATACATGCTAGTGCAGGTGCATGGGAATCAAATAGACTTTTTTTTTTTAAATAAGAGAGAACAAATGGCAAAGACAGACAGTTGTCAGGCAGGCAGGGAGGCAGGAGAACAAGTGTTCCTAATTCACAAAATTGTGATTAACGTGACAGATTTAGTGCATGGTGACAAGAGGGCCTTGCACTCTAATTGGGGGTTTTCAGCTCTGTATGTTATTTTAAACTAGCTTATGATGATTATAGCAAAGTGACACTAACTCAACACCCACATACGCTGCTGGCAAGATTGTGGTGGATGAAGAAATAGTTACTTTATGTTTGATATAAAATCGCACTTGCATCATATGGTCTGAAGAACAAAAAGCAATTTCATGCGCCCCCGTTGTGTAGTTTAAAACGCACCCACAAAAAGAGTTTCAAAGAGTATTCGAAAACACCTCACAAAGAGTAAACCTAGTGTCTCTCGCTGAGCACAAAGCAGATATGCTGACAGTTACTCACATAAAGAGCTTTAAGCGTCTACTGCGAGTTGTGGGTTTATTGTGGGTTTATTGTGGGTTTTCCAGTTACTCCATTACCACCTGGCAATCTGCATCGTATAAACTGGCCCGGCTGCAGGGTTAGACCCTTCAACAGAAATCCCCTGTGCGGTGTTGCACATAAACGCACCACCAAATAAAAATGATAACATCCTACAACAAGTAGATCAGATTTTCACAGGCTAAAGAGCTGAACCATCAAACTTTCAAATTTTTCATGGGAACTTCATGCATCATTTATTGGTTTCAGAAACAAGCTTGAGGAAAGTCCCCATGTTTTGATAACACCACAGAGGAGTTTCCTCTCAGCTGCTGCTGCTGCTGCCGCTGCCGCTGCCACAATTTGGGTTTTGAAACATGAAACTGGGGATTCCATTCACAATTATCTGTGTTTACAACATGCTAGTGGTGAGGTTGTTTCATGGAAACGTCATTTGTTGACATTCATGGACCTCACAGAGTGGAGCATACTGGATCAGACTGTACATATAGTGCCACTAAGAATTTGCACAACTACCCCCTGCTAACTCAGAAAATCAAGGAAATGCTTCAAACGTGTGGTGAAATGTCACATTAACCAAAACCATGACATTTGTTCCTAACCCTAACAAAGTCATTTCGTTTCCTAACTTTAATCAAGTGTCATTTTCCTAAATCTAACCACATAGTTTTCGTGCCTCAAACTAACCAGCAAATCTGAAACTAAACAATGACAGAAAGCGAAACCTAATACCCTCTCGTCCATCATAGGAGGCAAACTCTGGTCATCTGGGTAAAAGTCCAGTCACTAGTTTATGACAACATCCACCTGTGGACTTTGTCGCTCTTTCAAAATGGCCGCCTTTCCCACCACTTCACAGGTCAAAAATGACGAAAATTTACAAAATTACGTTCCCTTCAAATCGTAATTGAGACTGCAGTTTAATCATATAGGAACGCAATTTTGTGGAGACAGGGTTGTGAATTTGACATCTTAGACTCTATGTAAAGATGGTCGAACCCTTCATGATGTCCCCTATGTTTCCATGAGGAATGGTTTTTAAGCTCAGTGTGACGATTTCTATTTTAGCACCATGTGACAAATTCTAACTCTATTACAGTAAGAGGTGGAGTTTAAGTGGAACTGCAACGGCACCCACATGACACTCAAAGCGGCCACGACCTAAATTATGCATAACTTTAAGCCCTAATACAATGTAAATGGATGAGTCATATAAACATTTACCCTTGGTACAGCTGTCATGAATGGGGAAATTAGCTATAGAGACCAAAACTATTTTTTAAAGCAGACTGTAAACGTGTCTATTTTTGCTGTAAAGTTGGAAATTTTACCATGAGCATCTATAACTTTTGGAGTCAGCCTCAAGTGGCCATAGAAAAAATTGCAATTTTTGGCACTTTTGCATTTGCTTAGTTGTTCCACACAGGACACAGCTGCTGTGTTGACATAACAGTTCAGCATGAAATATCTTGATATTATCTTGCCTGCTATTCAGAGAACTTTTACGAGCAAGAATGTGTCCAAATTATTTGCGAGAAGAACACGTGACAAATTGTTATGACTGTTGTCTAGTTGATTATGGATACTAACCAAATGTCTAATAAACATCCAATTTCATTTTGATACCCGAGCTATCGTTTAGTGGTGGCTATGTTTGACGAAGTGGCAGACAATCAAGTAAAGTTGCTGTCATTTTCCCATCAGTAGTCCACTTTGTGATTTTGGCACAGAAAGCCTTCACACCTGATGAATACTAAACTCCACCTCTTCCAAATGAACTCTGGCATGGGTGTGACAAAGTACAGTACATTACGTTCTCTCTTATCAAACATTTGGGACTTTGAGCTCAAACTTACTTAATTACAATACGGAGTAGTAACTGTGGACAGCAGGCTAAAGTGACACAAATCCGATTTTTTTTGCCCTAGTATCTGATCTTTTCACGACAGTCTGAACAACACAGATCCGATTTTTTCAAATGTGACCCAGGCCACTTGGATATGTGGTCCTAAATCCGATAGGTATCTGATCTTTTGCCATGCGACTTCTGTCTGAATGGCCAGGTCGCATTTATCCGACCTACACATCATTGATACACAACAAACATCTCTATTCTGCGTTCAAGTAGGTGGGAGCAGGAACAAAAACAATAACCATGGCGGACGATAATGTGGAGTCCAGTCAATGGAAGAAAAGCGAGGTTTTGGAGTTAATTCATATTTGGGGGGACAGCTCTATTCAGGCCAAACTCGAGGGGTCTTAGATATTGGAACCGGGCGTTTTTTAAAAAACATTTCCAAAGAAATGGCCAAGCGTGGGTGTAAACGGTCCTGGCTCCAATGCCAAAGAAAAATAAAGTGCCTCCGAGGACCTCCCGTGGACATGTTACCATCCGTGTTTACTTCCACAAACACTGATCACGCTTGCTGCGGGTCACGTCGTTGTGTCCTCTTCTGCTCATGCGGGACACTTTTGGGTCATATGAAGTTCACACAGGAGATCATATACAAGTTGCATTTAATTGGAAATGTGAACGAACTCGTAAAGAAATCGGATTTCACAAAAAAATCCGAATTGAGCATTAAGCCCTGCAGTCTGAACGTAGCCTAAGAGACCTGCACTGTGGCTGAACACATCCTGTGTGGACACAGATGGAGGATTTAAGCAGCTAGCGCTCTGCTAATATAGGCTGTTTTCACTATGCAAGCTGTGTAGATATTGTTAAAAAGATCTCACATTGAATCAGTACAACTTGATTTAGTTTTGACATCTAGGGAAACCTAATTGGAATGGAGTCTATATTAAGATTGCAATTATACCTGTGCTTTTCTTGCTGTGACGTGTTGAATTCATGAGAAAATCTCAGTTGTGCATTTATTGTAGTCTTCTCCAAGGTACCTAAACACATAATGTTCAGAGATTTTTCCCTCTACGAGAAAGCAAAATAGAATAACATGAAATCATCTTACAATTTGATCTCTCCCCTTGCTAACCATTACCATCAGCCACACTGAATATTTTGATTTCTTTCCCACAGAAAAATTCCTGTGAGCTGTACTAACAGTGAGCGAAAGCAGAAAATATTTCCTCCTTAATCTTAAGCCTGTTATTCTAAGGCTCTTTCCCTCTGGCAAAGAAGACACACTGGATGGCTTTTCCAATGTTATCCCTTAAATCTTCCCTAAATTATTACTGGCATTAGTCCGGCTATTTCAGCTGCAGTATCAAAGTAACACAACCAACTCATCAGAACACAATGTCCAATGAAAAGGCATCGAAGGAAAACCAAAAAATCTCCAACAGATACACAATCAATCTTCAGCGCCGGCCGACCAGGAAAGGTCTTTAAAAAGCTAAATTACATCATGTGGATCTAACAAGCGAAGAGTCTCCTGCTTTCTAACAACCAGAACAGGGTCTCCTATACAAGCAGGTATGTGTCAATGGCACATAATTACATGGTTTACATCACCCGCACACACACATTCACACAAGCGAGTATGTCTGCTTCAGGAGGTGATTTTCACAAATGGAATGTATGATGTCAGCGTGTAAACGGAGGGTAAAACCATAGACTGGAAAATACGAGACCAAGCCCTTAAAATTAGCGAGACGTCAACAACATGACAAAGGGGGTGGGGTTCCCCGACGAACACTCCCATGTTCTTTTATTTTTTTCGGTTTCGCTGATGCCGTGGAAACTTCAAAGAAGTCAGAAACTGAGGAGAAGGAAAAAGGGATCTGTTTTGTTTTCCCTCTGCCTGCTACCTGGTAACTTGGCAGACATCCAGCGAAAGGAAACCAGAAGTCTACAGAGCAGGAGGCGGCACCTCATCAACAACCACGGATGCCCTGATCTTATCTCCTGACACCTGGTCAGTCCATGCAGCGTGACTGTAGGCAATCAGTGTTATAGATCACATTTCCAGGCAGAGTTACCAGGATTCCATACAAATAGCACAAATCAAAATATGTGGTTCTTCCATTTTCTCCCCTATTCCTTTTAATAATGTAACATTAAATGTACCTATCAAGGCCACTGACAAGAGTCTATGAATACTGATGTGGGCAGCTGTGGCTACATACGTAGCTTACCACCATCGAGTATGGAGTGAATGAATAATGCAGTGTAAAGTGTCTTTGAGTGTCTACAAAAGCGCTATATAAAACCAATGCATTATTATTATTATTATTATTATTATTATTATTATTATTATTATTTTATTTAGTTAACTGTTTAGTTATGCTCAAAAAAGTCTAATTCCGAAATGTTTAGATTAACAGATATATCAGAGTAGGTGGGAAAAACACAAAATGTGTAATCTAGTATGTCAGTAAGTACAAATTTAAATGTTTATGTCATTAAACCTCACCAAGGACTGGATCCTAAATTTTAATGATCCTGATATCTATCTTCTAAATTCATTCAAAGCGAAAATTTATTTTATCGTGTGATTTGTGGTTTCATTTGGATTAAGAGTTTCAAGAAAACTTGAAGTAAAATTTACATGTAATACATCACATTTCATAAACTGTCTTAAAACCAGATTATCTAATCTGATATGAATTGTATTTCATGGGAACTGTCCACAAGTCTACACCGGTACGGTGTTTTCAAAGAAATTTACAGTGAAATCACTAAGTGTATTACTAGTGAATTCCCATCCCTCTTCTGTCGCGTTAAAATGTCCAAATCCCCATTTACGCAGAAAAAATAAATGGCTACAGACAGGCTACAAATAAAACGAGAACCCTGCATAAATAAGTGTACAGTCTAAACAAAAGCATTTTTCTTTCATACGGTTTACAAGGGGTCAATGTAGGAAATGATGTAAAACATATGCTATGACCTTGCCGCCCCTGGATCACAACCCAAATGGTCTTCACTTATATAGCGCCTTTTAACTGTAACTAGATTCTACAGAGACCTGTCCAGGGTGTCCCCTGCCTTCGCCCGAGTCTGGGATAGGCTCCAGCCCCCCGTGACCCTACAGAGGATTAAGTGGTGTATAGATAATGGATGGATGGATTCTACAGAGCGCTTTTTAATGTCTAACAACATCCATGTATTTAAACGATTGTCAAGTGAATCTGAAGCAAACTTTTGGAATGTCACTGGCGAATTAAGCTTGCATTAACAGCTTTGGAGCAATTAAACTAAGCTCTGGTTTATTTACAATAGTTGTAATAACCAGAATAAAATAAGTCAGAAATAAAACCAGACTAAAAGTCAGGAGAAGAAAAACAAGCAAAACTTTGGCCATCTACGAAAGAAAAATAGAGAGATTTCTTCAAAAAACGTTTTCTGTTGAACAAGTTGTGATCGTATGTTGGGAGATGAAGACAAAGAAATGTTCTCACTACATCTCCCATCATGCACATTTTGTTGTAAAAAGACAAATACAACTTCAAGTGAGGGTAAAAGCATTATTTTTGTAAAAGTGAAGACTTTTTTTGCATTTTCCAATAACTTTCTCTGATGCCATACTTCAAAATGCACATAAAAACACATAATGAAAACACAGCTAAAAGTGGTGGAGTTGCCATGCAAGGTGCTCACCTGTTATTGTAAGCAACTTGCGGTTTTGTGTCTTGCATAAGGATACTCCCCATGTTTGTGTCGAACCACCAACCTTGCAATCAGAGGACAATCTGCGGTACCACCTGAAGAGCAGTCATCTTATATTTTGTCCTAATGACTTTTTATGTCTTAGGTAGCATTAGCATTAACACTTGACCGAACCCTTTGGAAGTTTTTGGGCAGAGATGTAATCCACAATCGTCAAAACATGAGGAAACACCTTTTTAGAGTTCCACAGATTTAAAGAATCTTTGCCAAGGAGCTATGAAGTTAACAGCTAAAAGTGACCCAACTCTTGTTAAGACACAGGATTTTTCAATGATCCCAAACTGGCTTCCCACTTGAGAACAGGATTCATTGTTAACACTGAAAAGCACATCAAAGCTGAAGGCATTGCTGTCTCTGCAATCATGGGGGGCAATTTTGCTCCTGTGCTTCCATCCTGTCTACTCATGCAGTTGACATTTTGCACATGAATGCAATATAACATTCAATATACTGTGCATATACTATAAACACCCTCCGATGAGATTCTCTGTAAGTCTACGAAGCGCCTTACCACCGAGGGAAGGTAACACTACCTATAATTATAAATGTAAATATGACATAGAGAGCACTCTCAATTACAGAGAGGGGAATGGAAATGTCTTGGCTCATGCTCAGCCGCGTTGTGCAGAGCAAACATAGACAGCTTTGCTCCATCATGTCCTATTTCAGCACCGCGCCAATGCCGCAATAAAATAGTGTGACATTCACGATAAGTCGTAATGACTACCTTAACGATAGTAACTGGTGATTATTGAAATGTTAGTGTGGCAATTTATGCCCAGGGTGGCACATCCATCAGGCTGCAGAACTACACTATGTTAAACAATTTCCTTATGATGAGATTACTCCCCATTCATTACCCGCACAGACACAGAGCACCCTCAGCTTCCTTTGATGCCGCTCTATTCATGCAGATCAAAGGGAGGAGACCCCTGAACATCCATACATTAGGACCAAACAAGCTCGCGAATGAATGCGATGGCAGGTTACTTATTTTAATTAACTCTTCAGTGCCGTCACCTTTTAACTGTTTTCAATATCCCATTCATTTAAAGGAGAGGTTGAGGTTGTGATCTACTGATCTGCTGCACTCGCACAAGATTTTACTTCACTCGTCGACTCTTCAAATCAAATGCAGAGATTTTGGCTGGAAAACTACACAAAGAAAGCAACAACAACAAAAAAAAACTCCAAGCAAAGTGATTACTTAATCTTTTGCTATCTATACCAGGCTCTTTTATCTCTCTGTCAGTCGTGACAGCTGACTGGACCCGCAGAGGTGTAGTAGTCGGTAAAAGACCACAGGGAAAGCATGCCTTAAATGGTGAGTGGGCAGCTTGCAGCCAGGTGCTCTGGCTGTCCAAAGGACACAGTCAGCCAAAGGTCACTGAACTGCGGAGCTTAAATTACATAATCAAAGTTTGTTTTAGGATTTTTAAAGTGACTCTGCAGAATGTGCTGCTGATTTGAAGCCACTTGAGCTACATTTGCATGTAGAGATCATGTCAAGAGTGAAAAGCAAGCACCAAACAGATGAGAGTTTTGGCTTTTCACGGGTTACACTTGTGTCTAAGTGGATAGAAGCAAAGCCATTTCCCTTCCCACAGCTGCAGTTTTTTGGGACGGCTGGCACCTTTGGGTGGTCCCGTTCTCCCTCCACGTCTCCACACCGTGTCTGACACTCGTGTGACATTCCTCACCGAGGTTACCGCAGGGTCTGTCCTTTCTCATTGACGTTTGGGAAATTTTAAGAATTTTTATTGTGCTGCTCTTTGCACAATAGGAGTCATGAAAAGGAATGCATGGGCCGGTTCACACAAATGAAAAGAAAACATATTTTCCCACCTACAATGGTGGGTAGCATCTAGCGATGGAGGGGTCAGTTTTATTTACTCAGGCTTAGAGAGCACTGACTACTATTTGTTTGGTGGAAAATATCCCAGATTTTCAGAATTTCTGTAAAGACACATTTTCACCATTTTACTCACGTTTCTCTGAAAACATGAACAAAAGGCTTTTTATGGTTTGACTAAACTGATGCTTGTTGAGGTCAAGTATGCTCACATTTACTGTGTTACAAAGGGGCAGCAAAGACTGATAAGAGCTATAGTTCAATTCAGTGTGTTCAGTGGATTATTATGAAATTGATCTTTTCAAATAGTCCTCCAAAAGTCAAAACTTCTACAAGAAAAGGAAACAGAAATAATTAAAACACTCCAGCGCAGCCATGCTTTTTAAAAAATGTTTTTACTCCTGACCTCAGAACACAGGAACTTCTGCACACAATAAATGTCTGCTGATGTTTATAGAGACTTCCGGACTCTTCTTAATGTTTTATAGTTTTCATATTCTTACCAGAGCAGATGTGGTCGTTTGTCTGCTTGGCAAAGACGTGTGTGCTCAGCTTCTCATCTAATGCCAGTGACTGCGAGACCCTCAAGGAGAACAAAAAGCATTCTTCCAGAAATTAATATAGTAAGATCCCACATTCCTAAAACCCTTCATGCTTCTCATATCAGATGGATGCAATTTTGATTTTTATTTCCAAACACACTGACACTCACTGGCACTCCCGACCATCCTCCCTTTGTCTCTGCAGGCTTTTGGCGCTCCGTGCAAGGCGCGAGGGCAGGAGGAGCCCCACTTGGCACGAGGGGAAGATGATTCCCGAGCAGCCTGTCGACTTCACTCCCTAATGCTCTTTCGCCTGCCCCACTGACTGAGTTTTTAATAAATGATGAGATGTGGTATAAATAAACCACAAGGCAGTGCAACTGCCAAAAGGCAGAGAGAGATACCAAGGTAACACACAAGAGGTGATAAATAAGTCAACAAAGACTCATTTGCACTACTTGGTTTCTATCACTGCCATCGTAGCACTACATGAGATTGGATTTGAGAGGTAGCAAGTATGTCGCTGCGCATGCATAAATTCCTTTTGGAACAAAAGCAGCCAAGTTGTGCATCACTTCTATAGGATTGCTAAATATAACTCAAAGGGCAAGAGGTTTAGCTTCTTGCTCTTTCGCCTGTTTTCTTCATTTCTGGCAAATTTCTTTTCTCTCTCTTTTTTTTCATAAAAATTGCATTTCAGGGAGTATACATCAGGATATAGTCCCCTGACCCTGGACTGTAACACACCCATTTACACAAGGACTCTGCCTCAGCTGTTTCTGCACATAAAGACTCATACATTCACTATCTGTTACTTAACATCACAATCTGCAATCTGTCTTCATGTACTGAACCATTTGCACCACTGTACATCTCCACAAGCTGCTACCATAGTTGCACTACTATCACCTCAATAAGCTGTCACTATATTGCACTACCGCCAGTGGACATAGGTTGATTTTTGATTTTTATATATTTTATTTCACTTTATTTTATTTATACTGCATTTTGACCCCCCCGGCACTGATACGAAGGTGAGAGAGAAACGTCTTTTCAGTTTTTCTGTATGTCCTGGATATATAGAGAAAGTGACAATAAAAATGTTCTATTCTGTTCTTCTACTGCAAAACAGTGCTCTTGTGTTTGCTGGGAGCAAGAAAAATCAAATGCATTGAGAAAAGATATAAATACTGAGACTGAGATATAATAAAAATGTAATTTGTAATTCGATAAATCCTCACATGTTAATATGCAAAGTAACATTAACGCGTATTATGAGTGACAAGAGAGGCGTTTGCTGGATACAAACTATATCAAGTTGCACATTCATGTAGTTTATTATTACCTGTGCATCTCAACTCAAAAACAGTTTTTCCTGGGGCTGCTTATTCTACAATTTCATTTAGCAGACGCTTTTATCCAAAGCGACATACATAGGTAGGTAGGCGTGGCAGCATTAAGGACCTTGCCTAAGGGTCCTCAGTGGATACCTGCACCCTGTCTGGGATTTGAACCACCGATCTCCCATGCCAAGGTCTGGGATGTTACTCACTGAGCTATCCAGCTGGCTGATTATATAACGGGTTTGTGAAATGAAATCAGGAAAAGCAAAAATAAATGAGCTGTGGTTACTTTTCCCTCGGTACTAAATGGAAAGCGATTTGCTAATAATCACTGTGAGCAACGTATAAAGGTACAAATTGCACCATGAGGACATATTTGATAAACAGTGAGGGGTAGGAGATAAAGTTACTCACAAGGGGGCTGCCTGTTCTTGAGTCACTGCATTATATTTGACAGTCCTGGTTTCATCAGCAGGTAATCGATTAATACATCAAGATGTGGGGAAACTTAAACAACGGCTGACCTCTTTATCTTTTGGCAACCGTTGGGAAAACAATGGTATTTTGCAGCGTGAATATCAGCCTATATTCCAACTCTGTCACTGCCACTTTTGCTCCACTTATGGTCCGCAGATAAAGACAAACCTTGTCCTAGATTCTCGAGCCGGTACAGAGTGAACTTTAAAAAGTAGGTGAATTTATACTTTGTTGACTTTTACTTTTCTTACAGGACGGTCCACTGGGCAGCTACACACTTGCCGCCAGTGTTATGTAATGCATACTGCAGAATTTGTGTTTTTTTAAATGATACAGAGCTGCAAAACAAACAGCTTATCAAGAGAAAACAATTCCTTCCTTCACATCCAGCAGACGCATCCCAGCGGAGTTTGTTAGATGTTTTTTTCCGCCGTTGAACAAATGCAAATCCAATATTCATTAAGTCCATTGGTTCATTTTGTTGAATGGCTATTAACAGGGACCGGCTCTTTCTAAGTATCGCATGAAACACGTTTCCACGGGAGGGAAAAAAGCATTAAGCTAAAATTTTTTACCAGATTGGTCACTTTGATTGGGAAAAGGTAGACAAAGCCAAAGGTGAAGATGAATCGAGGTGGAGTTAGGAAAAGGGCTGAAAGGTTGTAAATTACACAGCATATCAGGACCCGGCATTAGTCAATGGAGCTGGGATGATGAAAAGAATGATGAAAGGCAAGGGTGAAAAGCTGAAATGCGGTGGGGGGGCTGTTTAAAATGTCCTCCATTTCATCAAAGTGATTATTGGGGGTACTTAGCAGCTTTCATATTAAAATGATTAAGGTCTCTTTGAAAAACTAAGAGCTGGTGTGGCTGTAGTCGGTGGGAGGCCTGGAATAAAAGGCTCTTGTGGCAGGAGAAGAATGAGGCTTAAATACCTTACAGGGGACGGACTACGTGGCAGGACTGAGTCTCCTGGTGGCGCTTCTGCTCACTTCCAGGTAGAATCGGTTGCCACGTTTCTGTAATCGGAAGAATATAACATAAATATATGAACAGAATCATATTATTTACCCTGTTTAATGCTTGTCCGTCCACTTTATGGCTGTTAGCTTCAAATCCTGCTCTAACAAATCAACGTTTCTAACAGATGGTTCAACCGAGAGCAAAGAGGTGAGGACTGTTCTGTTCTCTTAAGGTCCTCAGGGGCCACACATAGCTCGCTTTATCACAACACCAAAACCTGTTCTGCATCTTCCAGAGCCGCGACCTCACAAGCCCGTCAAATAAAAGAAACATTAGTCACTCGCGCGTCACCGTCGGGCCTTTGAGGACAAACATGTGCATATTAGAAATCACAGCAGTCAGCCACATTATAAATGGTTAGACTCACTTTGCAGTAAATGCAACAGAGGAGCAAATATTGATCAATTGATTAGCGTCTGAATGTGACTTTGCTCGGATGAATGTTAATGGTAGTGAGCAGATGCCTGGAGAGGCGCTGGGTGGAAGAAAAAAAAAACACAACAGCTCCCCCATTTTGTCTGGATTAAAGGCCCGGTGTCACAAAATCACTGACTTAAGTGAACAGGAAAGGGGTCGTGACCTCTGAATGGGCCGATCCAGTTTGGACTTGAAACTGCAACTGGACAACATTTTTTTTGTGAGCTTTCTAAAAAGGTCAGCCTGTTCCCTGGAAATGTTGCTAAAAGATCACACTGTCTTTGAATAAAATGTAGAGTTCCCTCCATGAAACATGACAGAATGTTCTTTTTCTCACGATGGAAGGATTATAAGAGACAACTAGATGCAGACGAGAGGAAAATCTTAAAATGTGACCCGATGGAAAGAAACAGCATTGTGGTTGGAGTGTTAAGTGGGTAAGGAAACTCATGATGCTCAGAGGATGAAGATGCTCAAGTTTTACTGTTAGCCACAATTTTATATAAAATTTTCAACTCTTCATGCATTTTTTTTTGCATTTTTACTCTTCAGTCTAATACTGTCTGAGAGGCTGTGGCTCAGGTGGTAGAGCGGGTTGTCCACTGATGGCAAGGTTGGCGGTTCGATCCCCGGTCCCCCCCACATGCCGAAGTGTCCTTGGGCAAGACACTGAACCCGAAGTTGCTCCCAATGGTAGATTAGCGCCTTGCATGGCAGCTCTGTCGCCATTGGTGTGTGAATGGGTGAATGCGAAACACATTGTAAAGCGCTTTGGGTACCGCTAAGGTACAAAAAAGGCGCTATATAAGTGCAGACCATTTACCATTTACCATTTTATTGCTCTGTGTTTGTCTTATATTTTCTCCTAATGCCTTTTATATCATATGTATGCTGCTATTTATGGTGTTTACATTGCTCTTATTTTTATTGTTCTAGTTTATTTCTTTACTCCTCAACTTTTACCTTAGTTTTATTACTTCGTTCTTTTTTCTGTGATTACTGTACACAGAGAGCTAAGATTTACTGGCGTCAAATTCATTGTTTGCGTGTACAAACTTGGCCAATAAAGTTGATTCTAAAGATGATGTAGAATTAGCATTAGCATTACACATGTACTTACCTTGATTGTGTGATTGCATTCTTCTATGTTTTAACTACAACTGCTTCAAATTGAGCAAACATCATTTACACATCTAAACACAACCACTGCATGCAAGTAAAAATAAAAAAACATGTGCAATTTGTGTAATCTAATAATCTAATTTGTGACAGGGAAACCCCACATGTGCATTATTTATGTTTACAGCATTTCATCCATTTCAATGTTTGTCATGATTTTAAGTGCAAATATTACACACGGCTGATTGGGAAAGGTCACTGGCGGAAGATTGTCTCATCCGAATACAAACCTATGACTGCTGGTTGTAGCTGACCAAAGTTCAGGGAAGGTGAATCAGCTTCACTGCTTGCCTTGATTGATCTCTTACACAACCAGAAGACTTCATTTAACTGTTCCAATGCAGGAACTAAAATAACAATATCTGGTGATAATATTGTTGTCAAGCATCACCGTGAGCTCAGCAGCCGCCCACATACACATAACTGGGGGATATGATGTCGCTAACAGGGAGTCTACACATTTGCCACCCAGTCGCCAGATCACAGGAAGCCGGGGCTGAGGCTGCTCTGGCTCGAGGGGCAATACGCAGCATGTCATAAAGCTCTGGGAAACCAGAGGGCTGTGTGTTGTCCTCACTTCATATACGTACATACACATATATACACTCTCCCAGGGGAGAGACAGACAGTCAATCACTCCTAGCAACTAGGGCATCTTATCCCCAGCTCACCCTCCCTATGGTTGGACGTTGGCTCATCTGGCTTAGCATCACAGGAGTGGAAGCATAGGGAGGGGTCCTGTCCTCAAATGACACCCATTGAAGTTAACACCGGGACACGGGGAGAAAATATTTTCTCTACCTCAGATACACTTTGAGCTACTGAGGAGCTGCTCACTTTATTCTTTGAGAAATTCTATCATTTTGCCCACCTAACAGCTAATTATTTAACTGTTTGCCTCCTTTTTCGTCTGATATCTGATTTTGTCAACAATATCACATTTTCTTATGTGTGATGACAGCACAGCTTAATCCTTAATTTAACCCTGTAACCCCTCTAATCATAATGAGACCCGTGCGACGCCTCTCCCAAATCTCATCAATAAATCAGAATTCAGAATCTTCAAGACGGGTCTGAGACCAGAAATGAATTTCTAACTAAAATGGAACCATTTGTGCCTCCCCCCATAAATCAATTCATTTTTCAGTGGAAAAGCAAGAGCAAAGAAATAAGACGAAGAAAAAAAAGGAAAAAAAAAGTCTCTTAACATCTCATCTCTGCTGCTTTTCCACAGAGAGCCTCGGCATTGTCTAGAGACAGTGCAGAGATCTTCTACCAAGGCTTATTAATTCACTACTCTCATCTCCCCGAGCCGGCTATCATTACAGCCCTATATATAGAGTCGCGCGGGGAATAGTGAGGGATGCACACACACATTAACATTAATGACTTTAGGCTCTGCTCATGAGCCTTGTGTGCTCGCAGACACACTACATGCAACTGTGAAGAAGAAAAAAATGAACCAACTGCTCGCACCCCATGAAATAAACATCCCTTTGTTTACAAACAAAAGCAAGACTGGTTCCCTTTCCGCCACCATATCTCCACATCAAGTTGATGATGCATCTCTTATTTCACTGCGCACGAGATTAGGCTGCAGGCAAGTCCGGGATCTTTAGTAGATTGGTCGACTGCAAGCTCCTACTGAGTTTGCTAATGAACAATCATCAGCGCCTCCCCCAGTGGCTGTTGTAAAGGACCAGTGCGTGGCTGTATTGTGAAAGCAGGATTACGCTGCCCTTCCTTCGTAATTCTATCCTGATCTCAGCAGGAGTCTACACAGCCCATTTCATTTTCCACATTGTGTTAATCAGGATCTAATGTCCAATATTGCGGCTCTGGGTTTTTCGTGCACAGATCCGAGCACACAGATAAATCTGGAGGAGGGAGAGAAAGAAAGAGAGGCTGGTGCTGAGGCTACTTTAAGTCCTTCCTCCCCTGCAGCACCCCCAGCTGCCCCTCCTCAGGCCCCATCCTGGGTGGCTCAGTAGTGGGGTAGCAGATGGTGCTTAGGGGAGGGGAGAGCATGCACACACACACACACACACACACACACACACACGCACTCATGTCCCCCTGCCCGAGCCTTGGGGGTGTTTGCAGCATGGCAGGGAGCTTCCACCCAGCAGCAGCAGCAGAATGTGACCCCACTCTCTCTCCCTTGCACTGCCCTTAGGCCTGAACACGGTCAACCACGCAGAAACCAAAGACAAGGCCAATGCCATTCTCCTCACTCTCTCACACACATGCACGCAAACACACACCCCTCCCTGCAAATGCACACACACATCAGGCTGCAAGGGTAGGTCGATTCCCAGCTACACCCCCCCCCCTTGCATCGAGGATCCATTAGGTGTGTTGTGCACGCGTGTTGTTCACATGTTATAGCAGGGTGAATGATTTATTCAGAGGGGCTTTTCAATTGTCAGAGATGGATGACATCAATAGGGGTTTTGTCCTTGCTGATGAATCAGGCGATTTGCCACTTTAAACAAATCTATCCTCATGCTGTTGCACAAACACTCCCTCAGAAAGTACTCCAGGGACTTTCTCTGTTTAGAAGCTGGACTTAAAGATAAAGAAAAGGGGAGAAACAGGTGAGAAACTGTGGAGCAGGCGAGACCAGAAGCACATAGCGGTGTGTATGCTTAAGCCCTGTGCTGCTCCCCTTCGGTGTCTTTGATATCTTTATGCAAATAGGAGCCAGCTGATTTGGGAATATGAAGGGGATTAAAAAGTGCTCTCTGTGGGCAGTGCAGCAAGGGATTGTGGGTCAGGGCCTCGAGACCCCTGGATGAGTCGGGAGAAACTGCAGCTCTTGTAAGACTGTAATTAGCCTGGATACAAACTATTCAGTGTTGCAGTGTTTTATGCATGTTTATATTTACTTTAAGACAAATTCATCTCTCCATTAATAATTTAATTATTCTTTTATGGTCTCAACTCGGCATATAGTGCAGATCCCCCTCGGGAATTAGCTGACAAATTTGCCTCCGAGCAATATTGGTGCATTTGAATAAGCACTCATTTAGGTTATTTAGCTATGGGAATACTAAAAAAATACACAATGGTAAACAATTAATGAGGAGATAAAGCTCCAATTAATCAAAATGAATGAAGGAGGAGGAAAAACGGCGTATCACTTCAGGAGTAATGTGATTTAAGCATGCAGGTTGTGATTTGATCTGCATTATTCTACAGTGAGCCCACTGCTGTTTAGACAGTGTGATATTGCGGTGGGGAGAATGAGTGCTGCGAAATAGGCGCAATAGGCTGAGCTTGTGTTTTCCTGGAGGCATACTGCATGCTCTCGTGTCAGTCTCGCTCACTGCTGGCAATGACCAAATCCATCATGACATGTGGACAACAAAGAGCTACAAGAATGCCTGCCTTAGTGTGCACACGCACCACACTGCGTCTTAGAAGGCTGCGCACAGTGCACTATCTCCCCAGAACACAAGCCTATCCCCATGCACAGGGAGCATTACATGTCACAGAACACAGTGAAATCTTTAAGCACCATATCCAAACGAAAAAAGCCCCCGTCAAATAGCTCTACTCGACATGAAATACAGTAGAGCGGCTGATGGTGCCAGAGCGGAACTAGTCAGCGCAGGGAATTTTTACAGATAAAGCTTTCTGGTAGAAAATTGGGAGAGTCCAGTCATCAGTATGTTCCAGGCAATTCTGTAAATTAGCACGAGATTAGGGAGTGCATGGTGATTAAGCTCATTTGAAGTATTGAGGATCCGTCTGGGCATTGGCAAAAGCCACACTTTAATTAATCTGGTAATGGATGAGAAAAATAAGCACTCTTACGCACATATCAGCATTTTGCTGAACAGGAGGAAGTAGAGAGGATGGAG
>OMNN01024296.1:0-25702 GCA_900302755.1 Chromis chromis
TTAATATTTACATTAGTCAGGCAGGCAAATTTACATAGATAATATTGTAAGATCTTAAACTTAATATTAAATTTGTATTTTATCAAATTTGCATATATAAGGTCTTAACTTTAATATTTGATTTAGTCAAGTAAATTTGTATATTCTAATCTAATCTAATCTTTACTGATCCCCTTGGGGACATTCCTTCTCTGCATTTGACCCATCCTACTCAAAGTTAACCTTAACTATACATACTAGGAGCTGTGCTGCGGTGTAGCACCCGGGGAGCAGTCAGGGGTTAAGGGCCTTGCTCAAGGGCCCACAGTGGTGGTGACTGGGACAAGCGGTCACTCTCACTTTCCCACCTCAACCTCTTGCCAGTCCGGGGGACTCCAACCGGCGACCCACCGGTTACAAATTCGCTTCACAAACCACTAGGCCACCACTGCCCCGAAGGCCACCACTGCCCACAAATGGAATGGATACAAATAAAATTATTTGACTATCTCATAATAATGAGACTCGGAAGCCAAAATTGCATTACAAACTAATCAGTAAGGCTGTGATAAATTAGCGTTTTCCAGATATCTTTGCATAGGCGTATATGCTGTCTAATAAATTAGACAAACCCATGCCAATGATATGGCTAGTTTGTCTTTCAACAAATCCCACTCACCATATATCTATAAAATTACCTAAAACCATATTTAAGGGAGCCTTATCAAAAATGTGTGTTTACTGCAATGAATTTAATGATTAGAGGTTAACCGATATGTTTGATATTGCTTGTAACATGATGCAACCTGGACACATGGTCAGTGATGTTACCTGGAGTCATCAAGTGTTTTGGGTCTTTCAAACATCATTCACTCTCGACCAGGCGACCCAGCCAGGGGTGATCAATCCCCAGCTTGTGTCCAGGTAGCACTACCCTACCCACGGATCTCCTCTCTTGATCCACAGCCACGTTGAGGCGACTTCTGCTGCCTCGGTGGCCTCTTTCATGGCCCTTCCCACCCTGTGATGCCCAGCATGTTATAGGCCCTGCAGAGGGACTGGCCTGCGAACCCTCTGCATCCCACTTCAATGGGCTCGCACCTTGCTCGCCACCCATTACGTCGGCACTCCTTCACCAGCTCAACATACTTGGTCCTCTTCCTCTCATAGGATCCCTCAATGTGGTCCTCCCAGGGGACAGTGAGCTCCAGGAGAACAACCTGCCTGGAGGTTGCTGAGGTGAGGACCACATCTAGCCAAGTCAGCAAGTCAACTTTCAGCTCCCAGTCTTGTGCGGTTGCTAGGCCAGCGTAGATGGTCCTGGCTGCGGCTTGTGACTTCTCTCCAGCTCTTATGAAGGTGATGGTGTACTTCACTGGATGGAGGCACTTGCAGTGGACGATTTCACTGCAGATGATGTTCACTATTGTCCTTAACACTTGGTTGTGACGCCAGCAGTAGCGCCCTCACCCAGGGCTTTTGAGCAGCAGCTCAGGATGCGCTCTAGGCTCCCACTCTTCTGGCACAGGGTGCAGGCTGGTGACTCTACCTTCCCCCAGCAGAACAAGTTGGACGGGCTTGGAAGGATATCATATACAGCCTGGACTAAGAATCTTATGCGATGGGGCTCAGCTTTCTACAAGCTCTGTCCAAGAGACTTTGCGCTCCACCGCTTGCTCCCATCTTGTCCAGGCTCCTTGTTGACGCATTCCCACCATTCTGCTGGCTCGCTCCTCCTCAACTGATGCTTGCACTTCTTCCTGCACCAGTGATCTCCTGTCCTTCCCCTTCGCCTTGTCGAAACGAAGAGTGGTGCTGCTGCCCAGGCCTGCTTTTCCTCGAGTCACCATCTCCACCAGTGCCTTGTGCCTCAGTCTTGACTCAGCCACATCCACAGCCTCAGCGGCCTTCCAATTGATTATTAGCAATCAAGAAGGTGAATGACCATTATGTCTACATATCTTTCAGTTTTTTGTGTGTTTATCTTAAAAATAAAACACCAACTACGGAGTTACTGCAAAGTGTCTAATAATCCGTTCTTCACTGCCAACTAGTGGTAACAGCATGTTTTTAACATTCAAGCATTAAATGCAACATCACAGCTGTCACATTTCATCCCCAAAGAGAACAATGCAGCTTTGTTTTTCATTTGTCTGGAATTTATTGTGGATTTACCCCTGACAAAACAATAACCACGACTTCATAAATCAAATTTCTGATGCACGAGTAAGAGGCAGGAAGCTAAATTGGGTTCTCTACTAATTACATTGATGTCTGTTCGCTTCAGCAAAGGAAAAAAAACAAAATTTAGCTCTAAACTGAAGAAATGTATTTACGCTTAACACAACATAGATGAATAAAGAAACCACAGAGTCAGAAATAACAATAAAATAAAAAATAATTAAATTTAAATAAATAAATGAACTTTAAATGGGGAGCTGTTTAGCTTCAGTAATGCATGCTCCAGATACTTAGATGTTTTATTTTTATTCCCCAGTTATCTGTTTTTAAAATTTCATTTCTATTTAATATTTGATGAAAAAAAGCATGCATGGATGAAATTATGTTGCAATATTTTCAAAGTATTTTGTCACGGCTTCGCTTGAATCCTACGAAACATAAAATTAGGTAGAAGGTTGGATTTTCTTTTCTTTTATTGTTTTCTTGTACAAGTTTTTCTTTAGTCTTAATTATTTTATGATGTAGCTCCACTGTGGATCTCCAGTTTTCTTCAGACAGTGCACGCTAGTTTAATTCAGTACAATAACTTGAAGTGAATGTGTAAAATAATGTGTGTTTCAGTAAGGAAGGAGTGTGACTCGTCTGTTTGAGCAACTACCAGCCAATATATTTGCTCGGTCGGCAGCTACTGTAAAGAAATCTGCAACAGCAACAATGCTTAACATTACTTACACCGTTTTTTGTTTTTTTTTAGAATGACATACATGGAGCTAACCCAAATTCGTGATCTTATAATCCAACTGTTCAGTCTGCAAAAAAAAAGAAAAAAAGGGGGACGCATGGTCGGGCGGTCGGTGACGTCACTGATGAGACCTTTTGTGACTGGCTTATTCAGATCAGCAGCACGTTTTGACAGACAAATAGCGACGCAGCCTCTGGTTTGTTGCTAAATTGAATAAACACAGTTTCTTGAAGCGGATTAATATGTGAATGATGATAAGACTCATGTTGTGTGCTGTTTGTTGGCACCGATTACACGTGTTGTTGTGTATTTTTTATCATATCACAAACTATTGAAGTAAATTGTTGTTGAAAAATGCTGCGAATATTAAAAAGTCATGAGCTTTGTTGACGTCATAGGATCTGGATGGTATGTAGTTGCAGGTTTGTTGTTAAAGTGCTGTGCTGGCCTTATTACTGCCGACACATCTACCTGTGTAATCAGTTTTTGGGGCATCCAAAAATATTCCCCAATGTGAGTCCCCTGAGAGAAAACAGTGGAAAAACACCACAGCAGGCAGCAACAAAATCACTCCACAGCCATAAAAAAAAAAAATAAACATCTCTGAGTTTACATCTAAGCAAAACTGAAATCCTGCAATCCCTGAGCAGAAATGCCTCTTTGTAAATTTTTTTCTTTTTGGTTATATGTCAACACGAGACTCCGGCATCAGAAGGAGCCGAGAAGCCTTTTAAGGATCAGGCACAGAGCTTCGCCTCAGCCTCTGCGCGTCTGTATCTCTAAACCGTTGACCTTACAAATGAGCATGCTGCATCATTGTGAGAATTGGTGTTTCTGGGCGGTGCAAAGTGGAGTAGAGCACATCAGAGTGCAGGATATCTGAGAACAGCAGAGCACAGAGAGGCAGGCACATCCGCCGCTGGAGGGATCAAATCTGTACCATCTGACGCTCAAGGATTTATGGGTTTAGTCAAAATTGCTTTTCCCACTGTGGAGATTAAGCACCGGAGGATGTTTTCCACTCAGGCCGTAGAATAGCACAGTGTAGCTGCTTGCTGTTGCTGTTTTTTCCTCCCTGTTACCGGCTCCGGCGCTGGAGAGGGGAATGTCTCAGGAAGGCAGAGTGCTCCAAACCTCGGAGGGGAGTCGATTCTGATTGACAGCAGAGGTCCGTCCTCTAGGGAATGTGAACCATGCAGGTGGATGCGGTTATTGTGCTCTTCTGTGTTTGGCTCGTCGGTGCAGCCGGGAAGATGATGGTCCAGTCGAGAGGTCACAAGCTGGAAACCTACAAACAAAGCAGGTAATGCCGACAAAGTCCTGAATATCCGCCGTGTTAAATAGAAATACTAGTGTACATGTTTTTATTGTCTCATTGCAGGCTTTTAATGCAAGAATCTGCACATGAACTGATGTGTAAAAGTTCCCTTTTAACTTCATTATGCTCCAGTGGAGGTTTTTTAAGGTGCACACAGTGTTGTCCAGTGTTTCCTGTGTCACCTGTGCTGCTCCCTCCCCCTCTGGAAACAGACTTTTTCAGACAGCAGATTGGAGAGCAGAGAGAGAGAGATAGAGAGAAAGAGAGAGAGGGAGACCTAAATCCCCACATCTATTTATGTACTACTGGTGAATGCTGTGTTCTCTTGCCCCACAACCGCTGCAGGCCAGTTAATGACCGTTTTCCCTCCCCGGCAGCGGTTGTAGTCAATGTCATTTCCAGGTGACTATTTAGGCTAATTGCTGCCTCGTTAATGCGTCCATTGGATTAAATGTTTTGAGTCGGGACTGAACCAGATCTGGGATTCATTAGAGCATCCTCATTCCTGCACATTATGGATTGAACTGGCTTTGACATCACATGTGTTTTAAATAGAAAGGTTTGTTTGCAGTTTGCAGTCTGGAGACATGCAACATTTATACCACTAAACATGAAAATTTAAATAGAGGTTGATCTTTTGTGTAAACACCAGAGGATCACTTTAATATATATTTGTCAAATATTCAAAAAGCTGAACACTTAAATTCTGCAAAATTGCCAGAACTAATTAATTTCTTATCAGAGTACTGGTGTGTACAAAATACGGCTGCAAGGAGCAATTATTTTCACATTTGATTAATGTGCTGATTATTTCCTTTGTGTCCAACAACGGAAACCCAATGATGTTCAGTGTGTTGTCATGTAATGAATTAAAAACCAGCAGATATTTTTCATTTTAAGAAGCTTGAATCCAAATTCATAGGCATTTTTGTTTAAACAATGAACTCTGGAAATGGTTGTGTATTTTTTTTCTGTCAGTCAAGTGCCAAATTACTAATTATTTCAGCTCTAGTGAGGATATTTGATGTTTTATCACTGCTGTTGAATGCGGGTTGCAGAATGCCAAGGTGCAGTCTTGAAATGGAGGAAACGTGACTTCTGTGAAACAAAGCATCAAAATTTGATTGTTTTTTTGTGATTCAGTAACAGTGGAAGCAGATAGTGATTGATTGCGTGGGTAGAAGTTGTGGAATCACCGAAATATGTTTTTCAAATTGCTGTCAGGTGTTGGAAAGCTAGAAGAAGCAGCTAGAATTTTGCATTCATAGCAAAACTGACAGAATAAATTAGACTTTTGGAGTTATGTTGTTGTAATTTACTGGCATGCTTACAAGTAAAACATGTTTTTCCACCTGTTGAGACCAATCAGCTGTTTATTTATAGAGTCAGTTATCATTTGGTCTACTAAGTGTTAATTGTAAAACATACCCATCACAAGTGTTTGGGATGCTTGTTTTTGTCTGAAAATATCCAATTTCCTATCACATAAGTTGAAGAAAAGCACCATATCTTCACATGTGAGGAGCTGAAGCAAGTGTTTTTGAGGCATTTTGTGTTTGAACAATAGCTAATTAACATTATTAGTTGATTCTCAAAGCAGCTGCTGATTAATTCTGTCAGTTAATTAATAAAGTACAGTGTAGTGGTTTCACCTCACGTTAAAGGAACTTTATCCAGACTCTGACATATTTGCTCAGTCTGTAAGTTTCCCATAAATGACCGGTGGAGATTGGATTCTTCTCCAGCGTGTATTTAGACAAAAATTCTCTTGTTGGAACATCAGCACGGCGTCCAATCGTAGCCTCCAGCCTCGAGTGAGAAGCTGTCTCTGGTGAAGATGATAAGATTTTTTTTTTTTCCCAAGCAGGCAAAGTACAGCACTGTACGCCTCATAATGCTATCAGCGTTGAATGATTTGCATCCACTTAATATATTCAACAAACCCTGTCAAATCATAATCCCCCTGCCTTTAGATACAGTATCACTTTCCATGCTATAACTGCTGTTATTTATAGATCACAGGCGACGTCAAACAGCAATCTGCTCACTATTAGGATCCTCAGCCCAATAAACACGTTGGTCCTCATGTGCATAAACTGTCCACGAACATCTGTGTTGAACGGTGCAGTTTCAAAGCTGTCTCTTCAAATCTAAACAATCCTCCCTGAAATCACAGTCATTTAATGTGATCATCTGCGCTGCAAGGTGATTAGGAAGATCATTAAGCACATGAGGAGCACAATCGTAATCATCTGTGGCAAATCTGCAAAAGGCAGAAAGCACAAGTGGCTCAAAGCCGCTGTGTAATCTTTAAATGCCAGTGTCGTCTTGTTATCAAGTCTGCGCCTCGCTGTTTGTTGTATTTTTTTCTCTCTCTCCCCCCCCCCACAACTAGTTAAAAGTCCTCTCACATCAGTCTTCTCTCTGCTGACATGCACAGTGTTTGAATACAAATCAAATGTAAATCTCTCATTTCCTCTTCCAGCAAAAGAGAGGGGGAAAGAAAAATATCTCAAACACTGATGCAGGAATCGAACCCTTCCACTCCGTGTTTTCTCATCACTCCAAGTCCTCGTCTCTTGACTGTGAAATTGCAGAAGCGTCTTCTGGCGTGGGTTTGTGGGAGTTTTTTTTTTCCCACTTCTTTCGCTCGCTTGCCTTGAGGAGGAGAAGAGCGGAGAGGGGAGGATTTGTGTAGGACAGCGGAGTCCCACATAAGAAAACATCTGAGGAGAAAACCCTCACGAGCTTTAAGGGATAATGTGGAGAGGTGGCTGGATGGTTCTGGTGGCAGAAAGGCACATTTTTGATGAGGGGAAAAATGAATCATCTCAAAATGCGGTAACTGTATGTTTAGTTAACACTTAGCTAAGAGCAAAATGTGACTTCATAATGTTTTTTAAATCAGGAAATTTCAAGGAAAATGGCAAAAAAGCCAAATCAAACTGTCAGCCAAAGCTAAAGGCGGCTAACCTTGACTAAAACTATTCATTTCAAATTACGAACTGACAACGGAAAGCAACTAAAGCACAATTTATTTTAGTTTTATGCAAATGTGAATATGCAAGTGACTCTTGCAGTATAGTAAGGCTACAAACACTTAAAATACAGACATCACATGCGTCCATCTGTTGGTTTGCATCAGCCTGTCGACTTTAAACCTCTTTTTCTCAGCTGAGTTCTTCCTAAAGCTCCTGGCCGGCGCACATTAATGTGTCCACAGTGACCTCGGCAGAAATGTGGCCCATTAACCCGGATGCGGCCCTTGCAGCGGTGCAAGCATGCAGGCTCTCGGCTGCAAGAAAACAATGTCGGGCCACACAGAGCAGAGCCGTGTAGAGCAGACAGGCAGTCTGCTGTGTGGCGTAGGCAGGCAGGGAGGGGTTTGGAGAGGTCTTTCTGCCAAGAGGATTAGGAACCAGCTGCTGGATAGATGCAGACGAGTAGCACCCGTTGCCCCTCCGAACACTGCAACCGAAACCCTCTTCTTACTGTTTCATTTTTCCCTCGTTGTGTTTATTTTTTCATTTTTTGTGTGCAGCCCCTTCATCTCACCTCTCTTCTTCTATGGTGTTTCCTTAATGCATGTCGGTGGTTGTCGCAGGGATTTGGCTCTGTCTGTCACAGCATGCTCTACTCTATTAATCCATTTTAGGGTTTTTGGAATTCATCATTTTCTCTCTCTCTCTCTCTTTCTCTCTCTGCTGGTGGCCTGGAAATACTGCCTGAAAAACACAAGTGTACAAAAGGCAGCCCCCCTCTTGAAAAGTGACACCAGAAAGAGAGCCGGCTCGCTCGAAATTAAATGTGATGAGGAAATGCCCTTTTGATCTTTGTGTAATGTCTGGATAAAGTGTGTGTGATGCAACCGGATGTACTACAGCTCCTTAGGAAGTGTGAAGGATTGGTTGCTACTCAAAATGATGCAGATTTAGGCTTTAAAATGACATGAATATCAGTAATATTTCAAAATAAAAGCTGCGGCTACAGATTATTTTTGTTGTTTTATGTGTAAAAATAGAGAAAATAGAAGATGATGCCTATTTCAGATTCACAGAGCCAATAGCAACATATTTAGATTTAATGTTTTGTCCACCAGCAATTGAAAACCCTATAGAAAAGCAATAACTCCATACATTTGAAAGCCTGCAGCAAACACCTACTCTGTAAAAATACAAGTTAAGATAGAACTTTGGAAGAAATTTCTTGTGTCAGTTATTGCTAAGAAAAATTACAATAACATGATAATGCACCAAAATGAGTAAATATGAAGTTTGTAAGGAGTATAAGCTACCAGCAGTGTCCAATAGAATAGTGTTAAGAACTATACATTTATTAAAAATAAGCAAACAGAAAAATAAGAAGTAATACTGGCAAACATACTGAACTATTAAAATAATATGTGCATGATAATGAAATTGTGTTGTAAATATAAAATGTATATGGAGTATAAGCTAACAGCAGTGCCTAACAGAATAGCAATCAGGGTGTTTGGGTGTATTAATAGAGGCACAAACAGCATTAAAAAGCAATAAAAAAGAAAAAAATGATGGGAAATAAGAATAGAAATGAGAAAAATAAATTAAAAAATTAAAAAACAAAACAAAATGGGACAAGAAAAGATTGAAAAATGAGTTACCTGTTGTTTTTTGTAGATTAATTAAAAGACTTATCATTTTAGCTCCAGTCAGTATAAAGTATGTCATGTATCACACATAAGGTGTTTTATTCACACAGAAATTAATGTGTTCCATTTCAAAAGTAGAACAGAACGAGTAAAATCTGCTTGTATAATTATCTGCTGTGTTGTGCCAGATGTTCTTAAGTTTCTCTTAATCAACAGGTCACGAAGAGACACCAGAATGGACGGGGGTGGAGGCCACAAATCTGGGAGGCGAGTTTTAAAAGCCTTAAAGCAAAATCCCTTTTCCTAATTAAATTTGACACCGAAATCTTTGTTTTAATCCCGTGTTGTTCTTTTACCGTTTTGCAGCCCCATTTACAAACGAAGTCCAGACATGACGAAGTCCCCGATGACAAAATCCGAGCAGCTCCTGAGAATAGATGACCATGATTTCACCATGAGACCAGCGTTTGGAGGTGAGAAACTCTGAATCAAGTATTTTAGATAAAATTCGATCATTTATATGCTATAGCTCAGACAGCTGCATCTTCAGTCAACAAGTGGAGCTCAATAAGATCTGAGTTGGTTTGGTTCAAACAGCCTCTGTAATGATCCAGCTGAATGTTCTACTCACTGTCAGATTCATAACTGAGCAGCAAAGCAGCTTCTATGCAGAAAAAAAACAATTCTGCACATACATGTCTGACGTTTGACTATTTTCTTTCAGGTCCACCAATTCCTGTCGGAGTAGATGTTCAGGTTGAAAGTCTGGACACCATCTCTGAGGTGGATATGGTGAGTATAAAAAAGCTTTTTTGGAAGAACTACATATTACAGGTTACAGCGCAGGAGTGGTGGAAAATTGCTAACCCGGTGCTGCAGTTGAGAGCAATTGTGAGGCGGTTGTACTTTCCATTTTTTGCTGCTTTGTTTTTCTACTCGACCATGTTTGAGAAAAAGTATTGTACATTTGTAAATATCTCAGATCTGAGGTCAAATTAACCAATATTTGACCAAAACTAAAACTAACACAAACATGGAAAAATGACATATATGATGCTTTTCCATCATTAATATTGATGCATTGATGTGTAAGCAGAATTTTCCTTTTGTAGCTGGTCAAAGTGGAGATAGTTTTAACTCCCCAATATAGGTCATTTTCCATGTTTGTATGAAAAGTGCTATATAAATAAAAATCTGATTGATTGATTAATATGTCATTTTTCCATCACAGAGGACACAAGAGGAGTTTTGAATGCTAGATTTACCTTGTAATAATAATAATGATAATAATAATCTAACCTTATTGATGCCCTTGGGCATCATTCTTTTGACCCATCCTATTCAAAGTTAACCTTAACTATACATACTAGGAGCAGTGGGCTGCTGCAGGGCAGCGCCCGGGGAGCAGTCAAGGGTTAAGGGCCTTGCTAAATGGCCCACAGTGGTGGTGACTCTTTCCCACCTCAACCTCTTGCCAGTCCGGGGGCTCGAACCGGCGACCCACCGGTTACAAGTTCGCTTCACAAACCACTAGGCCACCACTGCCCATATTTTGTAATGGAGTATTTATACATTTTTCCGTTAGCACCACCTGATTGCTTCTTCCACCACTGCACAACACTCTACTTTCTTTCTTTATTCCCCACAGGACTTCACCATGACACTGTACCTGCGTCACTACTGGAAGGACGAGCGGCTGTCGTTTCCAAGCACCAACAACCAGAGCATGACCTTCGACAGCCGGTTGGTGAAGAAAATCTGGGTTCCTGACATGTTCTTTGTCCACTCTAAGCGCTCCTTCATCCACGACACCACCACGGACAACGTAATGCTGAGGGTTTATCCTGACGGCAATGTGCTGTACAGTCTCAGGTAAACACACTAAACAGCTGCCTTTTTTTTGGTCTCATTTAAGCTCAGACAAAAGAAAAACCAACTCACTCTGAGATACTCAGCGACTTTTTTTTCATAATCCTGCAAAATGCTTTGCAAGCATTTTATATATTAATGCGGCAGTACAAGTTTATTTTGTTTTGTAATGAAAAATTAATCACAAAACATCGCAGCAAAAAAAAAAAAAAGTTTAATCCAACAGAGACGGGAAAAGCTGAAAACAAAAAACGCAGCACTTGAAAAGACCATGCGGCAGAAAGTCATTTACACGGTTGCAAAAAGGTCACTGATGATTTGCCGTGTTGAATTTTTAGCAGGTCCACCGGCGTTTCATGCGACAACATTCGGTAATTGTTATCAGTGCAGCAGAGTTATTAAGTGGAAAATGTCAAATGGCTTTTTAGCCTTCACTTGAATGAGGAAAGTAACCGATTTGTGTTTGCAATGACAACATGGCATCTGATTGGAAATAGGTGGGAAAGTGCATAAAAATGCTGAAGGGAGACAATAAAAGGAGCACTACAGTAGCACAATCACAGGTTGAGCACTCAGAGATGGCAAATAGTACAAAAAATAAGGCATCCCGACACGTATGCCTCACTATCAAACCCAAAACACACTACTTGAGTCTCTATTTGTGTTGGTATTGCTCAACTGAAGCAGCCTATATACTCCCCCCGAACCTTCAATCTACTTTCCTCTTAGATGTCGAATTGCAATTGATGTTTCCTTTCTGTTCTCCCTGCAGAGTCACAGTCACTGCCATGTGCAACATGGATCTCAGCCGCTTCCCTTTGGACACCCAGACCTGCTCTCTGGAAATTGAAAGCTGTGAGTGGCTTTATTATTGTATAGACAAATATGTCAGTCAGACATAACTTTTTTTCCCCCTGCATCAACATGAATCATAGATCTGTCATCCACCTAAAACCTATTCCAAAAAAAACTGATATATATTCACAATAAGCAGCTGTATTGCTATTGAACTTGCTATTCCATATATCATAACAGAGAATGCTATCTGTGTCTCCTGTATCTGTTGTTCATGGTTCCCAGAGGATGAATTCTAGTGTGTTTAGTGAAACTTTAAGCGCAATCCCAATGCTGCTCAAAAAGATTCTGATTTCCATCTCAGACGCTCTTTCTTCTTGCACCCTCCTGAGGCCACAGTGCCAACTTTGCACACCAGACATCTCATGAAATCTCAGATACATCGTGCCATTAAAGTTTCTGAGCTCATTCGTGCTTCAAAGAGAGTACTGCTTTATTTTTAAGACACCCCCCCCCCAAAAAAACACCCTTCCTACAACTCCATCACTGGTAAGACTCTAAGACTAAGGTGTGTACGTGAACATCGCAGCCTCTAGAGACTGCTGTTTGGGATTTAGTATTGAAGTTTTTTTTTTTTTTTATCTTCGTTGTCGCTCATTTTGTTCGCATTAACATGCAGCGTTGTTTCGCTCCAAATCTGTCCTGATTTGGTTTGTTGCTTGATGTACCTGCTTCCAAATATTTTCCCTCCAGATGCGTACACAGATGACGATCTGATGCTGTACTGGAAGAAAGGCAACGAATCCCTGAACACAGATGACAGAATATCTCTGTCCCAGTTCCTCATCCAGAAATTTCACACCACCACCAAGCTGGCTTTCTATAGCAGCACAGGTACGGCAATCCACAACACGGCACCCTCTAATATATAAAGCAAAATGATTATGTAAATGAGCCAGATTGTGAAATTAGATCACAATTGAACCACAACTAAAGTGAATCTCATTTTACTTAGTTGGCCGTTTCAACCTAAAGGTTTCCTTACATGAGGTGTCCCTTTAATGTACTAATATTTAAACCTTACGGCAGGATGGAATGAATCAAACTCCTGCCAACCACTTGTATGCTGCTGGAAAGCCACAATGAAAGCCTCGCAGCCTCCTTTACAACCACATGTCACTTCCCAGCTCACAAGAGCAACCTGCAGCATAAAAAGGATTTCGTGTCCTATCTTTCTCCACCAGAATAGCTGAGAAACCCCTGCTTCAAGTGTTGATACGGTGTATCAGCGGCAAGCATATGACAATATGTTTATAATGGTGACATTTCTTCTTCCCAGGCTGGTACAATCGCTTGTACATCCACTTCACCCTGCGGCGCCACATCTTCTTCTTCCTGCTGCAGACCTACTTCCCCGCCACCCTGATGGTCATGCTGTCCTGGGTGTCCTTCTGGATCGACCGCAGGGCCGTCCCTGCCAGGGTACCACTTGGTAGGAGAGGCTCTTTCGCTTGTTGGATGACAAACCACCATTGCAATCTGTAGAGACATGCGGCTGGGATTCCTAAAAATCTGAAAAATTGGACGACCTTTGCTAAGAATTTAGAACTACTAAATTATGATTCGTCATAAACCAAAGCATCTGATGGATAGTTTAGGATCACCAAAAATGCTGAAATTCATACATTGGAACCACAAATTTAATCTATGACAACCACATACACTTGTACAATCTTTTATGGTCATGTATCTAACATTGAGATATTTGGGCCAAAGTGGTAAACCAGCTAAGAGACAAACCACCATTGCAATCTCTAGAAACATGCGACTGGGATTCCTAAAAATCTGAAAAATGGATGACCTTTGCGAAGAATTTAGCAGTACTAAATTATGATTTTGTTCAAGAATTGAAGGAGGAGAATGACAAGGAGACAATCTGTTGCCTTTCTTCGTCCTATGAGAAAATAAACTGATTACTTACTTTGGGTTTTGAAGGGCTGGTCTGATAAAAGAATCTTGGTCTCGAGGACATTGTGATGGATATCTTTTAGCCTGTAACCCATTAAAATGCACTACTGAAGTGGTTGGTGCACCCTGTAGCATATACACTAATCAGTCACATTAGAACCACCTGCTTAATATTGTATACGTTCCCCTCAAGAAGCCAAAACAGCTCTGACCTGCTGGGCCATGGATACAGAATCTCTGAAGGTGTCTAGTGTTTTGCCAGTCTGGTCTGTTGGGTTGTCTGTCTGTCGGATTGGGATCTGGGGAGTTTGGAGGGCGAGTTGAAACCTTGGAGTTTTTGTGTTACTTGAGCTGCTCCTGAGCAGTTTTTATGGCGAGACAAGATACATGGCTCTGCTGGGGGAGGCTGCAATCGATGAGGAGAGCTGTTGCCATTCTTGTAAAACCCTCGAAAGTAAAAATGTAGAATCCACATGAATGCCAGGACTCAGGTTTTCCCAACAGAACATTGCATTGTAGCAAGATGATCGATGTTATTCATTCGACCTGTCAGCGGTCTTTATATTGTGGCTGATGGGTGTTAAGATGCAGACCTTGAACAATCAAGGATCTTTGTTGCATCTCTCTCCTCTTTGTTTTCTATTGTTTCTCCACTGTGTTGTTTTTCTCCAAACAACAGAAGTAAATCAACAAGAATTAAGCAAAACTCTCAGAGCAAAATAAAGAGTTTACAGCCACACTAGAAACTTTGTGAGCTGAAAGCTAGTATTAGCATGCTAGCATGCTCACAAATGACATGTTAACATATGCTGATGCTTAACCATTATAATGGTTCTTATGCTCACCAGATGCATGCTAAGGCTCGCTAATCTGACCTTAAATAAAGGACTATACAACTGCAATATATACGAAAATCATTTGTTTTGTGAGTATTTCATCATAAACCAAAGAATCTGAATATTTGTCCTCGTGGTGGAATTATATAAAATGTTAAAATGCATGTATGCAAACCACAAATTCATCCTATAACAGCCACGAACACTTGTACAATCTTTTATGGTCATGCATTTAACAGTTATTGATGTATTTGGCCCAAAGTAGTGAATCAACTACTCTTGCAGTCTCTAGAGACATGCTGCTAGGATTCCTAAAAATCTGAAAAATACATTTTGTGGAAGTAATTCAGTATGTTTGTGTTCCTTCCTACATAGTAAATATCTCATGATCGCTCAATATTCTGGTGGTCCAAAATAACAAATTGCCACTTGCAGGCATAGTGAGGCAGTCATTTAAATGGGCCAGCAATATTTGACCTCTTCTGCACTGTGGAAGTGGAAGCTATCTGGTAAAATGCAATTTAAGAAACTTAAAATTTCATACTGCTGGTACTAGTATCTCACGTATTGCCCTTTCCATGATATTCAGCATTTAGATTTAACCTCCCAACCCCGTCATGGAATAAATAACAGCACTGCTGTGACTAAACTGTTTGTCTCCCCTCCAGGCATCACCACAGTGCTGACCATGTCCACTATCATCACCGGGGTCAACGCCTCCATGCCGCGGGTCTCCTACATTAAGGCAGTGGACATTTACCTCTGGGTCAGTTTTGTCTTTGTCTTCCTGTCGGTGATAGAGTACGCGGCGGTTAACTACCTCTCCACCGTGCAGGAGAGGAAAGAGAGGAAGCTGAGGGAGAGAGTAAGTGTTAATTTCATGTCTTTTTTCCCTCTGTTGTTGCCCATTGCCTGTGTTCTTGTAGTAATTTTTGTAGCCAGATGGGGAGATGGGGTTGTTCTTCAATGACTAAAATGTCCCCAAGACCAAGGGCAAAGTATTTAGTTTTATTCTGACCTTTTTACCAGTAATCATCCAGTTTTATGTAGTTTTGCAAGAAAAAATAATGAAGCAAATGTTGCATAATGATAAAAGACAGTTTTTTTTTGTTGCTTTTTGATACTAGAATTTGTGCAGGATTTGGTTCAAGGACGTCTTTTGCTTCTAGTGCTAACATTTTTGGTTAAATCCTTTAAAATCCACCCCAAGGATAGATTTCAGGTTTTCTGTAGCCATCATACCTGATAAATTTTTCTAACTGGGCATGACCACCATGACCAAAAGTTTTAAGTTATCAAAGCCTATATTATTTTCACATCTAATTTCATTGTATTACTAGTCTGTGAAAGTTCACAATAACTCATATTAAATAAAAGGTCTCTTTTGACTAATTTAAATTCCCTAAATCTCATCTATCTTATGGATAGAATGTCAGCTATTGCAAGACCTTCTCATTAAAAGTAAGATATTTCAAGTAAGATAAAAAAAAAAAAAAAGAAGAAGAATTAATACGTCTCTTTAACTCTACACAAACGAGGCCGACCCAATTTTATAATCAAATATTGAAATATTTCTAAACTGGTAGCAACATGAGTTAATAATTTAAATGCATTTCCAACAAACAGATAAATATTTTCTAAATTGGCTCACTTTAAGCTGCTCTCAGGGCCATGGCAAATTATTTCTGGGACTACAGCTCGTGGACTGTATTGCTATTCTTCATCTGCCAACTGCTGCAGCATATGGAGCCAAATTGCCCACGTACCCCGAGGATCATTTCCAGCACAAACATCCGTCTATAAATGTTTCATACCAAAGTTATTTAAAGGCTGTGACTGCAGAAAAACGATAAACACTGAAGAAACTAATATATTAATATTCTCAGTTTAGTTTTATGGCCGCAAACAAATTTGAGCAGAAACGTCGAAATGACTTTGTCTTTTCTCTTCACTTCGCTCAGCTGCCGTGTACATGCGGCATAGGAAACCCGGACGACATGATGATCGACCCCCAGATCACTGGCTATGGGTCCATGGATGTGAACACCACAGGGAATTATGGGATGCCAGAAAACGGCGGCCGCCAGGAACGGATTTTGGCCCAGGTGGCACTGAATGACCCACAAATCACAGGCCAGGTGAAGCCATCCAGAGGCTACGTGAACATCTGGATAGACACCCACGCCATAGACAAGTACTCGAGGGTTGTCTTTCCTGGAGCGTACATCCTCTTTAACATCATCTACTGGTCCATCTACTCATAAACCTGGGATGCAGGAAATGCTTGAAAGCCATCCATGATGAGATGGCAAGAGCTCGGCTCATTTGTGCAAGAGCTGGAAAGATGACTTTGCACTCGGTGCAACTTTTCAGACAGAGAAACTGCTCATTAGATGCATGGGGACCATAGACAGATGGGTGACCATTGCCTTTTTGACCCAGCCACTTAAAACTGATGAGTTTAAATATGAGCTACCGACGAGCGGGACGGTCAACGTCGCTGTTTTTGTCGCACTCTCAAATCTGTGTGGTTTCATGTTGTATCTATAGCATTGCATCTCTGCACACGGAGACGCACAAACATGGACTTGTGTGACTGTGCAGTTTAACTTGTTTTTAATGCAGTGACTCCAGCCGCATTTACAAAGCTGAAAATGTGAACTGAAAACAGGTCAGCACTGACCGGCATTGCCTGCGCATGGACAGATTCTCCTGCTCTGCATAAGAACGAAACCTGGTGAACAATGACAAACTGAACATCTTCAGAGGAACAGTTGACAAATGTGTTTATTCACTTCATGGTGTTGAGTTAGCTGAGAAAGTCAATGCTACTCTTATAAATACATGGCTACATCCAGCAGCCAGTTAGCTTAGCATAAAGATTGAACAAAGTTCATGTACCAGCACCCCTATTGTTCACTAATTATTTTATCTTTTGATTTAATCCGTACAAAAACTAGTATAAAAGCCTTGTTGAGTGCAAGATGACTTATCTCCTGGGATAAGTAACTTTACAGGCTTTAAAACTGGAAATATTCCTTTTAAATATGTTAATTTGGCTTCTTCTAGTTCTTGAAGTTCCACTTTTCTTTTGCAGCATGTGAGTATGATTCAGTTTATCTAACATTTTCTCGTGAACTTTGTATTAACGCAGTTATTTTGCCATCAAGCTACTGCGTTGCATTTGTGTGAGTCGACAAAGTTTAGTAAAAAAGCAAAATAATGCAGTATATTAAAGTGACAAATGTAAAAAATATATGTTTAGTAAGTCTCAAACACAGATTATGGTATTGACTTTTTTTAAAAATGTCCTTATTTCTTCTTTTTTATATACAACTGAAGCTCATCTCCTCTGTTTGGTGTTGTTGGGCTTTGAGGTTCACTGTGACCCGTTAGTTGCTAGTTTTTTTCAGCTTCAAACAAACTTTATACTTTGTTAGGCAAAAGATATGTTGAAAAATATCTCAGTGGTTTATGACAATTCAATGACCAAACATGCAGATATTAAATTAAACTAAACATGTTTTGTGTGGGAAAATGTTGAATAAATGTTCTGTTTTATGAAAATGTGAAATTATTTCAGCTGAGCTTAGGCGCTGAACAACATCCTCAGTACTGCATAATTTAAATCTCCTGCATGTAATACATTTAGGAACAGAAATGAATTCAGATGCATGGTAAAATTGCTTTTTTTTTTTTTTTTGCAGACATTAATTAAAATCAAACAAAAACAGATGTATTCGTGACGACAGGTTTCATGTCAGTTGAAGCAGATGGCAGCATTTTTCCATATGTGCTTTCGAGTTTTGGTCCCATATTTTTTATTGTATTTTCTTCTTCAGTGTATTTAAACAAACAAGCCCAGAGGATAAGCTTTTACAGTTATTAGATGTTGGATTGAAACCAGCTCCAAGGTCTCCCTCTTTTCTTTGGCACATCTGAGCTGATGAGCATTCATAACAAATCATATCAACTGCATATTTTTTAATACCATTAACTGCTTACATGTCAGTAAAAGGAAATATATATATGTTACTTTAAAAAATCAATTTCTCTGATTTCTCATGGGCAAAAGTGTGGATTATGTTGAAGAATGTTCATGTTCTTTGTTATCATCCAAGCAATGTCCCAAAGGGCATGGTGTCAGTTTAAACTCTGTGCACCATTTTTAACAAAAATAAAAAATATAAAGCAGGACCAAAGGCATCGACGCATCAAAGGAAGCAGAAAAGGGATAAAGCATCAAAAAGATGTCCAGATCCTGATTTTTCCACCCGTAACTGAGAGCACTCTCGGGAAGCCAAGGTTATGAATCAACCTGTGTGCTGCTGAGAGCATGCTCAGAAATTTAAATGAGCGAGAGCGGTAGTAAGACTGTTAAAAAATGCAGAACTCAACTCGCAGCCGAGTTGGAAATATAGCTGAGAGGGAAGATTACATTCTGTATACGTGGTATAATTCAGTTGCCGTTAAAGAAAGAATGAACTCACTCCAGTGAAACGTCTAAAAAGAAGAGTGCAAGTTCAGGTGATAATTCAATTCAATTCAGTTCAGTTCACTTCAAATGGGCTTTATTGGCTGGACAGTTTTCAGTAGCAAGATTGTCAAAGCATCAATGTATAAAATTTCTGTAGGTTCACCTCCATGAACAACCCTTTTCACACTTCCATATCATCATTTGATTTTAAAGGATAAAGAATTTTGATTATAAATGCTTCAAGGTAACAGATTTCAATTAGGCCATAGAACCCAAGAAAGAAGAAAAAGCACTCAAGCCAGAGCTCAACCTTGGCAAGCATTGGCCACTGACACAAATCTACAAGCTGTGAAGGTGATCTAATAAATGTAATATGTTCTGTACCAAGTTGGTCTATCACAACTGTTGGAACTTGTGTTCACAAAGAGATCAAAACCTTGACAAACTCATCAGGTATAAAATATCTTTTACATCTGATTATTTTTCATAGAAATATTGTGTATTTATGAGGCTCTCAAAGCTGTATCAGTGCCTTCTAATCACATCTCCTGTTCCAGTTTGGCCAGGCTGAAGTCCTCCCTCACTTGCCTCAACAGATCAGGGCTGCACAAGACATCCACAGCTGTCATAACCAACGCCTTGGCCACCCTCAGGGTGTACAACTGGGCCTTTTCAGCTCCTGGCACAGGAAATGGAGCAGTGGAGGAAAAAATAAAGCACAGAGTAAATGGAAACTAAAGTGACCTGGAGAGAGATGATGGCTGAAATCGTCTGATCATCATGCAATTCAATTTCATTACGAGCAACATCTGTTCCCATTAGTCACATGCTGCCACACCTGCTGCTTCGGTGTATTCCTTTGTGTGGTTGAATGCATCAGTGCAGATGTAGAAGACAGGATGGATACCAGGCACTATGAACGACACGTTGCCAAAGTCTGTAGAACCTGCCAGATAATTACAAATTCACTGTGATAACAATTCTGTGTCAACTCGGTGAACAACAAAAAAAGATCACAGTTCTGCTGTTACATATTTTATAATTTATACATTTCTTCTGCATTGATCAGAAACGGAGGATGTCTGTCTTCATAAAATGTGTGCTTCTACCTACCAGTGTATTTTGTCGCCTCTGCGAACTGAATCCCCAAAGCTTCTCCATTTTTTTCATACAGTTTTCCCAGTGTGGCATTAGGCAGAATGTTATAGTGGGTATGGTTTGGGTAGATTATCTCCACCTAAAGGAAACACAAGTATACCTGTGTTCATTAAACATACAAGTGCAATCACAACATAGCCAATGTTTCTTGTTACATACTAACAGTTTACAAGGCCACACATGCTCTGTAATGTGAGCTACACCTGCCTGAGGCATGTGCAGACGAAGGAGAATAGCAGCCTGAAGACAACGGTGAATTATGCAACAGTGGTACAGTACTCAGAGCATTATTACAGGAATATGTTAAAGAAGGCAGTGTTATGCAACAGCTGTCAAATCCAGCATTCTCTCCACTATGACATGAAGTGCCTATAACAAGTACTAACCTCATCTTGGACGTTTACCCCTTTTATTGCTTTTCAACATTAAATCATGGTGTCTCTCTGTGTGTGCTTTTTTGACAAAAATTGCCCCCCCAAAAAAAGACTCATGTCAAAGTGAAACAGATTTTTACAATTTTATGTCAATTAATTAAAAATATAAATGTAAAATCAGTGATTGCATAAGCGTTCACCTGCTTCAAGTCAAGATTTAGTAGATGCACGTTTCTCATTAGTCTTTGACTAGTGAAGAACCTGGGCAACAGTTTTTGTACACTGAAGCTTGTTACTCCTTCAGAAGAGTCACAGGTGTCTTGGTGGCCTCTCTCACTAGTCTTTCTTACAGTCCCTCAGTTTTTGGGGACTGCCTGCTCGAGGCAGATTTACACACGTGTCACACTCCTTCCATTTCTTAATGATTAATTTAATTGTACTCCAAGGGATATTCAGTGCCTTGGAAATATTCTTGTATCTATACCCTGACTTATGCTGTTCATTAACCTTTTCATAGAGTGTTCTTTTGTCTTCATGGTGAAGTTATAGCCAGGAGTTCAGCTTCATCGATGGCTTTACCTGCCAGATACAGGTGTCTTTATACTACAGTCACTTGAGACACATTCACTGCACTCAGATGGTATGCATTTCAATAATTGTGTGACTTCCAGAACCAACTGGCTGCACCTGTGTGAAATTAGCCGAGTCACTTTAAAGGGAAAAACTTCCAAAGGTAGGTGAATACTTTTTATAGGCATTGTATGTCATAGTAGAGAGAAATACAATGCTGGATTTGGTCAGTTGCATAACATTGCCTTTTAAAAAAAAAAAGCATTTGTACATGGTTTGTTCCTGCATCACTGATACAATGAAATGAAATAAAAATGGAAGAACACAGTTTCAAGTAAGCTTACTTGGCAACCGGTCGCCAAGGCAGCAGCGTTAAAGCAGGCCTCAGCTTTGGCCTTCAGGTCAGAAATATCCTTAACGCGAGGGGTGCGCAAATAGAACTTTAGTTCAGTGTAGTCAGGGATAATATTGGGCTTCACGCCTCCATGCTTGATGATGCCTGGAGTGAAAGATGGAAGATAAGGAGAGCAGCCATCATTTTGAAACATTTGATAAGGAAGGTGCTGACAGGACATGTAAACAACAAGGCAGGATAAACTTTAAACAAAAAGGGACAACAGCATCTTTGCCTCACTCCTTTTTGACCTTGGACTCCCACACTGACAAATCTCAATCAGCACTCCAGAGATTTGTTTACCTCCGTTATATGGGCAAGGTGAAAGATGTGCAACCCCATTTGGAACGTTAAACACACACAAACATACACACAATCCTCTGCAAGATTAAAAATCCCAAAAAGGACAAAGAATATTGTGTTTTCTCTTGATTATTTATTTCAGTCACTCTCACCCACCATCACAGCATTGTTTCTTTTGTGTTGCTTTCATGTCTTCGCGTGTGAATTTCTTTGTGTAGACACGAGTTGTTGTCTTGTTGTTCATTATTAGTCGGTAAATGTGCATAAAACTCTGGTGCGTCAGCTGCCATTGTTCACATTTTGGTTCCTAACTTGTATAGATTTCTGCTACTTAGTTTGTCGTGATCAACTTTGTTCTTAAAGTCAGTTCTGAAACTCTCCTCAGCTGCACATCAAGAGCTTCTTATAATTATCTTATCCAAGTATTCCAATGGTTGAACAGTGAAGTTAGGCTATGTAATAGTTTGGCATAATCATTTAATCATTCTATTGGAGCATATTTTCAGTACACAGCCATCGAATTCTGCACAGACGTTCATATCTCCCAGAAGATGAACACGAACTCTGGAGATGGCCTGACCTTTTCATCTTTTGCCACCATTTGTGGATTCAAGTGAAATGTCACAACCACTGGACCGATTACCATGAAATATGGATCTTCAGACATTTTGCGTCTCCTTCGGGTCAAGATTACACTATATTATCCAGTTCTTTGGTTTGTGACTAAATACTTTGCTTTTTATATTCCCACCAGCCTCTGCTGTATCTAGTGCAAACTTCCTATTAGCAAATGTTAGCAGGCGGTCACAGTAAATTAAAAGACTCACCACTTAAGGAATCCTTCAGAGAAACGGATGAGGGAATTCCGTAATCCAAATTCAATTTCAAAAATATTTTATTTGTCTCCTGGGGGCAATTAAAATGAAAAAGATGGTGGTTGTATGACACACATCCCACCCCTACCTACAGAAAGCCAATTGCCTGCTTTCAAACAGCCCAGTGGAGAAACATTCAGCTAATTGTGGTGTTGCACAGACACCAGCAAATGGTTGTAAAACGTTGTGTTGTAGAAGTATAGCCTGCCGGGAAAAAATGCTTTTTAAACATTATTTTGGAGCAAAGTCAAAACTTTTTAGTCAGTTGTAATCAAATTTGAGTGATGATTTTCTGCCGTTACACACCTCTCTCCTCATATATTTAGATAGGCATTAGATCTTTTAAGGGCAAAATAATAATTCAAGAGTGCTGCCAAGATGGCTGCCGAGTGGTGAGACTTGCCTATACGGACTTTAACTAAACTAAGAACATGATAGCATACTGATCTTAGCATTTAGCTCAAAATAATGCAATGCATAAAAACAGCCTCACAGAGCCACTAGCGTGGCTAAAGAGTTTGGATGCATTCCAATACCTATACCATCATATTATATAGTATGCCGGAAAAAAGATTTTGTATGAAATGTATCATTTTGCAGGATACAATGTAGTGCAGTGAGCAAAAAATAATTCAATTTGGAATGCAGGGTTTGTCTTGCTTAAAAATTAAAGTGATGGAAGATCTGAGAGTTGAATGTTGAGGGCGCATGTCACATGGGATACAATCCTCTCAGCAAGGATTCCTCAGTTCAACTCGTGGCTGACCAGATATCTACTGCATGTCATTTATCTTCTCTCTCCCCCCTCTCCTATCTTTCTTTATATTTTAAAAAAGAAGCAAAAATACCCATCTAAAAAAAAATCAAAGAATGACAATCCTCTTCAGTAGATGAAGGTTTGGTAGTTGCCATAGAGTCAAAGTTAAGTTAACATTTTTGATATAAAAGGCTAAAACTAAGCATGCCTTCCTAAGAGCTTAAAAAGCAACTGAACTTCTGTCTTTGGTTCTTTAAGATGTTTCATGTCTCATCCAAGAGGCTTCTTCAGTTCACACCAGGTCCTCAGAACTGAAGAAGCCTCTTGGATGAGACATGAAACGTCTTCAAGAACCAAAAGCAGAAGTTCAGTTGCTTTTCACTGAATCTCTTACCAAGACCTGGATGACTGAGAATCTACACAGACGTAAACATGTCTTCAGTGAGGTTGTTTTGTCATCCGTTTCTTCCGAGATCATCACTAAACTTTGAAGCCTGAACTCAAGCTCTCTCTTCGTCTGTCTGTTCCTCACCGTGAAGCATCCATCCTGGTCTGAGCTGCTGTCTTAGTACAGAGAGGTTGTTGTAGGCCAGCACAGCCGCATCCAGGGCGTTTACTCCCTCCCAGGGGTAAGCAGAGGCGTGGGAGGCCTTACCGTGGTACTTCACCAACACCCTGTGTAAAATCAGCAAAGCAGATTAGGGGTTGTCAACAATTTGTGAAGGTTTTCATTATGACAGAGAGAGGAGAAATGACATGGTGAATTCATACACGCAGTGAAAAGGAACTTACTTAGTGATCGAGATACTGGGCTGGAATGATATATCCTTCTGGCCTGGATGAGCCATGAAGACGAGATCGATGTCAGCGAAGGCCTCTGCCTCGATCAGGTTGATCTTTCCGCCAATAGACTCCTCTGCAGGAGTTCCCAGAACAGTTATCTGGTTTAAAAATGTTAATTAATTTGACATTATTATTATCGCATCAGTAATCCTGACTATTCAATGAAGTAAACAGTTTTGTTGCATCACAGGTTAAAGTACATTCTTGGCAAACAATCTTTACCATGTAAAAGATAGCCGACAGTCAATGATCACAGCACAAGTTCCACTAACTGGAGCTTCAGTATCTTCTTTAATATAAAAATCAATGACAGCCTTTAAAAAAAAAGACAGATAGGGAGACCAACTGTCATCACATAACTGAGGTATGCAATAACTCAGCCATCTCCATGACAACTGATGGAGAAACTGCAAGATACAGTTAAAAGCTGCAGAAAAAGCCAAGACTTGTTCCTCTTTTTTTAAATCAAATAATAATAAATAAAGAAATATTGTTTGTTTTATTGCAAAAAATGCCTGTTAACATACACTATATTGCCAAAAGTATTGGAACGTCTGGCTTTAGTTTACACGCACATGAACTTTAATGACATCCCATTCTTAATCTGTAGGGTTTAATATGGAGTTGGCCCACCCTTTGCAGCTATAAGAGCCTCAACTCTTCTGGGAAGGCTTTCCACAAGGTTTAGGAGTGTGGTTATGGGAAGTTTTGACCATTCTTACAGAAGTGCATTTGTGAGGTCAGGCACTGATGTTGGACCAGAAGGCCTGGCTCTCAGTCTCTGCTCTAATTCATCCCAAAGGTGTTCTATCGGGTTGAGGGCAGGACTCTGTACAGCAGGGGTGGGCAACCCTGGTCCTCGAGGGCCAGTATCCTGCATGTTTTAGATGTTTCCCTCTTCCAACACACCTGATTCAAATGATCAGCTCATCATCAAGCTCTGCAGAAGCCTGATAACGATCCTGATCATTTGAATCAGGTGTGTTGGAAGAGGGAAACATCTAAAACATGCAGGATAGTGGCCCTCGAGGACCAGGATTGGGCACCCCTGCTCTACACCAAACTCACTCATCCATGTCTTTATTGACCTTGCTTTGTGCACTGGTGCACAGTCATGTTGGAACAGGAAGGGGCCATCCCCAAACTGTTACCACAAAGTTGGGAGCATGAAATTGTCCAAAATGTCCTGGTATGCTGAAGCATTAAGAATTCCTTTCACTGGAACTAAGGGGCCAAGCCCAACCCCTGAAAAATAACCCCACACCATAATCCAACCTTCCACCAAACTTTACACAATGCAGTCAGGCAAGTACCGTTCTCCTGGCAACCGCCAAACCAAACACCTGAACTGAATTATTTGGAGGGGTGTTCCAATACTTTTGGCAATATAGTGTATAATATGTATCTGTAATATGTTTTAGGCACATGTGGTATCTGCTCATCTGTGGGGGTTTAACTCATAGGTTTGGTAAGCATTGGTTAAAGGTCAACTTTTAGGTAAACATTGAACTGAAATAATCTATTTTATGTTTTTCTCCTCTTTCTAATTTTTTACCATGTGTTCAGTCTTAGTTTCACCAACCAGCCTTCCCTGTGCTGATTCTATATGGCTTTGAATCTCCTGGGCAGACCATGG
>OMNN01024298.1:0-18049 GCA_900302755.1 Chromis chromis
TCAAACCCCCCCAGCCCCCTGAATTAGCCTGGTTCACATACACAAGATTAAGTAGCAAAAGTGACATCCAAGACCAATCGGGCCACCCAAGAGAACCGCAACCAGCGGAAAGGCTGTCAGAGCCCCCTTTTGCAACATTAATCTTCAAGCCTCTCCTGCACTGCCAACTCACATCTCCTTCAAACAGGACAGGGAGGTAGAAAACTGAACTTTTCCCTCCCTGAAGGTTTCCTCCTCTCCATCAATTAACTCTTTGGGGGACAATTCATCGTCACCCGCCATGTGCCAGACAACTTCAAACACCGGCAAAATGAATTGCTTTTCCAGACATCTTTTAAAAATTCGTCTCTAATTTGGCAACGAGGAGATTAGAGTGGACGTTAGCTCAATTTGTAATCCACCTAAATGCCTTCACGAAGACACGCGGGGTTGAAATTACACCAGAAATTATGCTTAAGAGTGATTTATGTCCAAGGAAACTACATTTAACTTGTCTGCTGAGGACTGTGGAGACATTTCTATGGCCTGTTTCACCCATTAATGAGATGTTAACGTTCAGCGATGGAATTCATCTCAAATGTCAGCGGGCCGGTAAAATAGACATAGAGGGATCAGCGTGCTAACTGAGCTACTTTAACCACCTCGGCTACCTTTTGTCTTCTTTTCTAACCAATAGCATCTTTGATCTCTTTCAGGAGGATAACTCAATGGTGTGTGTGTGTGTGTGTGTGTTGGTGGTGGGGGTTATCCTGACCTTCTGTGGGGGTGGTGTCACGTCCAACCTGATAGTGGTGTGAATAGGAAAGCAGAAGAGATGAATACAGCAATTGATAAATAGCGGAACATGAGTGTGTTATGGTGTGGATGCCTTTAGTCCCAGGAGAGGGCCTTCCTAACCCCAACCTTTCTTCTGGCCGAGACCTGAGAAGCAAAGGGGGACGTCGCGCCATCTAACAGCGCTCCTTTGAAGAGAGCAACGCTGGAATCGAGCGGCATGCCTCAAATACTTTCTGCTAGGTTTTCCGTAAGTCTCTTTGCACATGGCGGGAAACCTTATCAGTTGGGATATATCGACTTTAAAGGATGAGTCTGGTGATACCATTAATGAATTGACCCGAGAAACAGGTACTGTCTGTTGGTTTGCCTAATAAATCTCATTCTTCTGTCGTCCAAAAACAACAAAAACACACCAGTAACACATCAGTGAGCTGTAATATTGCACTGGTTGACATCTGGTTGTTTATTTTGATTCAATCCCTCTTATAACTGGCACTAAACAGCCCTGTCTCATAATGAATATCTTCTTATACAACAGTACTTCATTCTGAACCTTATGTGGGAAACTTTGCTGGATTTTGTTTTGCAAAACTGTTCAAATTAACTTATCTTTACCGTTTATTTTATTGCTTCACTGTCACTCCTTTTCGGCCATCCAGTCATATATTAGATTGGGTAGTAGATTGGATTGGCTTGTCGTCAAAGAAGTCAAAGCACGATATTTTCCTCAACCCGACCAAGTAGTTTTGGTGCCTAAACCTAACCAGGAACTGAAAAACTAAATTTAAGACCAAGAATAATGGTTCCATTCAGGACACGAACCCCAGCCTCATGGGTAAACATCCTTAAACCTCCAGACTCAGATATCTATATCTATGTATTTTTTTTAAACAGAAATGAGAATCCAGCTCCAGTTGCATAGGAATGTAATTTTTCTCGAGACAGGTTTGTACTAAACCACCAACTGTGTATGAATCTGCAGCTGAAAATAGTCCCCAATAAAACCACTTATACTCCAGATTGAGTAATGTTTGCTAGAAACTACAATGCCCAGCAGAACTATGAAATTATTTAGCCTTTTTCAAGGTTTACATCTTCAATCGAAACCATGAGGCTCAGGAATATAACAGTAGGGGAGCGTACCTATGTTCCCCGGGTCCTATGTTCCCCGGGTCCTATGTTCCCCGCTTTGTATGGGACCGGGGAACAAAGGACCCTTTTTCTAAATAAGGGTTCTATATTCCCCGCTTTTCCCCAAAAGGGTCCTATGTTCCCCGCTTTTTAGGAAAAACGGGGAACATGGGATCCGCGGGGAACATAGGACCCTTTTTTAGAAAGAGGGTCCTATGTTCCCCAGTATGTATTGCGACCGGGGAACATAGGACCCTTTTTAGGAAAAACGGGGAACATAGGACCTGGGGAACATAGGGATGACCCCAACAGTAGTATATAACAACAAATACAACAGTCAGGACAATGATGTCACCACTGTGAAATTGACAAATTTAGTGCAGATTTTGGTCTATTCCTTGGATTTGTTGACCATAAGAAAAACACAGAATAAAGCATGTCAACTTGGAAAAACACTAAGCGATACTTTAATTAAATTATGGAAAATTATTTAAAAAAAATGTTGGTTTCATGCAGATGTTTTGGTTTTATTTGCCCAGAATTTGACATCTGTCTCTAATACTCCACTTTCAGCTGATACTTTAATGTGATCTGGGTCAGTGTGTGTTATCTGAACAATGCTAGCCGTTGCATGTACATCTCATATTCAAATATGTGCTCGTTATCGTCATTCTGTCCACAATTTGATCTGATATCAATATGTAAATTACTGCTGGCTGACTTGAGTCTCATGGTAAGAAAGTTGAGCTCTATTTTTTCCCACTGCCTGATGTTACCGCCACTACCTGTAGTTTTAGTCGGGCTTGTTTGAGTTAGACAGAAGAGGTGGAGTTTGGTGACCTTTCAACTTTGGAGATTGATTCTCCTTTTTTTCCTCTCTTCTTCTTCTTTTCAGTTCTCGCCGTACGAATTGCTTTCACACCTGGCTGAGATCCGATCACAATGTGAGCCTGACCGCCTCCGAATGTGGTCTGGCTGATAAGTTATCCAGATACAGACTGCATGTTTGACACCGGGAGTGAATGGGGTATGAGAGGTCTACTGTCACTCCAGCACAGGAGAGGTTAGAGGAATTTTATTTGTATTTGTGGGGCACGAAACTAAAAAAAACATTTAAAAAGCTCTAAAATTCTAAATAAATCTCTCTCTTTTTTAAATAAATAATGTCTCATTTTTTAAAGATAATCTACAAACCTTCCTGAGAACTGTTTTCAAGTGAACCACAGTTAAAGAGACAGAAAAAGTATTCATGTTCCTGCCTATTTTTAGATCTAAATAGCATTATTTAAATGTCGTGAGCACCATAATAGAACACAATTCACATCTCTTGTATTGGGGTGGCAGTAGAAGTCAGAGAAATTAAACAAACATAAAACTAAAAACTAAAATTGATGCCTTATAGGGTGTGGAAATATGGATATAACAGTATTAATACAAAAATACAATATAAAAGTAATGTAAATGTATGAGTTAAGCAAAAGTTTTAGACACTAAAAGTAAAGCGAGGATGCTTTCAAAGATTATGTCGTTACATTTCTGTTTTTTTGTTGTTTTTTAATCAACATTTGGTGCGGCCACACAGCAGCAGTTCCTCGTGTTACACTTGCGCACGGCTTTCTCGAGGTTCTTGGCAGGTCGGCTGCTTCGAGCATCTTGGAGAACTCGAGATCAGGACTCTGTTGAGGTCACACCATCTGCTGCAGGACTCATTGTTCTTCTAGTCGCTGAAGATAGCTCCGTGTGACTCAGGCTGTGTGTTTGGGCTTGTTGTCATGCAGCAGAATGAATTCGGGAACCTCCCTGTTATTACTGTGTGATGGATATGAACCTAAATATCTAAAGTGCCTGAAACCTTTATGCATAGAGCCGTCTATATTGACATAGTAATGTTTCTGGAAAACCTATTAAGGAGCCTTTTATGGATAAAATAACCAGACAGGAATGTGTGTTTCTGGCCAATGTAAATTAAGTAAATACCTGTACGGTCAAAAACATCATCAGTTTGATGCGAAAATCATATAAAAACAGAAAAGGCTATATATCAGTCCCAGTTTTTGCTGTGTAGCCGCCCTTAAAGGCTTCATACACCCTGAGATATGAAATAAAAGTGTGGCTGAATGTCTACTTTAAAAAAAAAAGTGTTATCTCGTGGTAGAAATCATCGTATTTAGGTGAAATGACACTTTCAGTTTCTAAATAACCAATATGTAATAGCTGTTTTTGTTGTTTCCATATGTAGCAGGATAATTAGTACATTAGTATGTAGGATAATAAATGATGCAAGCATAATAAACAGTACACTTTAGGTAAACAGGTTCTTTTCAGTGTTACTCGCTACGAGCTTTTGTTTGGATAACCGGGAGTCATCATCAATCTGTGATCTGTGCCCTTCAAAACAAGCTGCGGTCCACACAGTGTGCTGAAAAACACACACACCAATACACACACACAGTGGGGCTGGTCATTGGCTGCAGACTGGCCGGCTTGCGTGCCTCATCGCCTGGGTTGCGGAGTTCACAGTGCAGAGCGACCACAGACAGCAGCGATCATGAGGTCACCGAGGGCCAGAGAGCGGCTTGCGTGAGCGAAGGTGTGTGTGTTATTTAGAGAAGCTCCATTAACAAATCTACGTCTTGGCGAACGTTCAAATGAAAACTTTCACACCGGGTCTTCTGTCCAGCTGCTGAGTTGAAACAGGAACGCTGAGCTCAATAATGGCCTGTACGCTTTCCAACAGAGTGGAGGAGTTTCTTTTTGTTTCTAACGACAGGAGGCTCTTCATAACAGTAAATAAAAACTACCCAAGATGGAAAACACAATTTGTACACATAAAACCCCCGCAGTAATCTCCCTATGCTTACTCTAAGGTTCATCATGTTCTTTTAAACAGAAAGAAAATTAGCAAAAATATTTTGCGTCTGGGAGCCACATTTCCCCCGTCAGTGCTATAAAAATTTGAATGCATGATTGAATGAAGTGTCACACAGATTGTGGTTTGTTTCAGCATCACCAACTGCAGAGCTTTTTATTGTATCTTCCAGCTGGTGAGGGCCAATTATTACTTAACCCATAAAACAATAAAACATTATGACACTGTTAGTGACTGAAAACACTATAAAACACTGTAATAATGAGCAGGTGCTACACTGTAGCTGTTGCACATATCAGTTTTGGCAAATCCGAGAGCCTCCAAATCGACTCGGCACATATGCAATACGTGTGCTATGTGTAAATATAGAACAACTGTTGTGCCCTCTATTAATTACATGTACACTGACTTTGATCTGGTTTATATGTATTGATTAGCTAGCACGCTACTTTTTTTTTAGCATCTAACAGAAAAATGGCCGTATACCACTAAAAAAATGCAACCTCAGTACAGTGGAGGGTAAATAGGCTTTAATTTGTGGTGCTAACAGTATGTTTTTTTTCTCTTTTTTTCAGAATTGCTGTTGACATTACAGGGCTTTTACACCCAGAGAGGAAGTTGCAGAGCAAAGCCATTATTTCAACTGAGCAGAGCAGCTGTGGTAAGAGCTACGCTGACTTTTTCTACCAGTTTTGTGCAGCAAAAACTAAACTTTTACCCCTAATAGCCGGATTTTGATTTCCAGTTGGAAGTTTGCCAACTTTAACTGCAGAGAACCATAGAGGAGTGGTTCATACCTCATTTCCCAGGGTCATGGAAACTTGTTATTTGATCTTACAGGGATATAAAATAAAATAAATTAACATAGAGGATGAGAATATCTGGTTAGAAAATGAAAATGTTGGGTTGTTTTTTTTACACTTTGCATGTAACCTGCAGCATCCTACTGAGCTTTTGTGCAGGTTTATGTTTTGCTTTTGTATTAGTTGTTGCACATGTGCTCTATGTAATCCACAGAACAGACAGTTGTGCCACCGTCTTTAGATGATGCACAGAAACAGTAATGTTGATCTTAATGTAAATTTTCAGTCCTGAGCACCACAAACATGACGACATTCAACTCGATTTTACTGGGATGACAGGAGAGACATAAAATAAAAATCATTTGCATGACAAAATGCCACTAGGTGTAATTAAGAAACTAGCAGGAGTCTTTCTAATAGGTAATGTGACTATATGATGACATGTTCCCCTGTCAGCTCTGTTCCTGTGGCTGTTAAATGCCTAGGATGTGTATACGGCTCTAACCCCATGTTTACGGCCGCACTGATCAGAGCAGTTGCCTCACTGATGTTTGCGTTGTAATGATGATTTTGAACAATGCCACTGCGCTGCCATTCTCATTTCACATAATTTATTGTGCTTATAGGCCAAGACGGGTGGAATGCTTTCAACTTTTATGATACAACGTTGTGCCAAGAGCGTTTTTCCCCGCTGCTTCTCTGAGGGGATTTCAAAGGGGGAAAGCAACACATGCTGTCATTCATGTCCTGCTGTTCAGATGGACCATTACGCTCATATCAGATCGGCACTTTTGATGTGCCGAGTGACAGAGCAAAATAAATGGCGAGCGCAAGGCTGTGAAAGATTTGCAACGCAGTGCGTTAATTAACAAAGGTCTATACCAATTAGGCGGCCATGATTGGTGTGTGAATATCAGTGCAGTCACGCAGTTTGGGACTCTGCGCAAAGTAACACCACTGTTTACTGAACACAAAGACCGTAAACAAGCACTGGCAACAAGTGCGCTGCCAAGTGTGACTAGCTGGGCATTTCAAAGAATTTATGGCTTTTCCAGAGACCTCAACGTCATCCCAAAAGGAAGACCAACATAGTTAACTTTATTGGCTTTTGGAGATATTTTGCTTTTAGGCAAATAAGATTAAAAGGCTCTTTTTATTATTTTTTGCAAACCCAGAATGAAAATCAGGATTTGCTGCATGTAAAACATACCCACATTAAAGGCAGGCTAATCTAAATCTCCTGCACTACAAGTATTAACTAGTTTCTTTGACGTTTGAAATGTGGTTATAAAATAGACATTTGTTTTTATGTGATGGGATAATGATGAGCAGGAGAAAAGTGGTTTCAGATTGGCAGACAATGAAACAGCAACTTTTTACAAAATCTATATTTCATAGTTCTAACTTCTCACTTAACATGATCTGATGCTTTTTCTTTGTTGTATTGGTGGTTGGTATTTTAAAGGATGTACTATACAGTTGTTGTTTTTTGCATTTGCTCACCCAGTAAGATAATGGATATCATGATGGTGGGTTTCAACTTTTTTTTATAAACCAGATTTTCTTAATCAGGCTCTGTGTGCACTCCCATAAAAGGAGGTGTTTAAAGGAATCATTAGACTCTTGTTCTGCACAAAGTGGACCAATAGTGTGTTGTTTTCTTCAGTCAAGCGGAAAAGGCTATTTGGATTAAGAGCTATAAGGAATATAAAAAAAATACTAAGGCAAAAAGCACTGTTATTGCAAATAAGGCAAGAGAGGAACGCTGGTATGAAACTGTTAATCGCAAAGGGTAATGTAATTGATTTACCTCTTGTCATTTATTTTCATTATATTTGGGGGGGTTATGATAGTGACAGTCGAGGAGAGACAGGAAAAGGGAGACAATTTGGACTATAACCCTCAAGGTGCCCCAAACCACTTAATTCTAACATCACAGCCGCACATTAGCTCTTAAACTTTAAATTTTACACTCTAAAAGTGCATTTTGGTCTGACACTGTCCCATAATGAAGGATACCCAAACCAAAATGAATGTTATTGGTTAAATATTCTTTGTGATAAATACAAATCGACTGATCAATCTTCTCATTTGTGTTCTGTTAGTTGCATTTTATGGATCACCAACTAAATGCATACAGATTCATTGTAGATGCATCCTCAGCTGAGAATCTCGATCGCTTGAATGTAGTCAGGAAAAGAATCGGTGAAAGCATGGCTCTTCTTACAGCTAATTTTAATCCCAAACTCTGAACAGAAGCATTATTGCAGCATTGTTTATCAGTTACCAGGTTAAAAGAGAGCCACCTTTAGGCTCAAAATACCTCGCTAACACACTATTGTAGTGTCATAGTACAGCCCTCTGGTCTGTTGCTCGTGCAAAACAAACAATTTGAAAGCGTCACATTGGGCAATTATGGAAGTATGTAGTTGATGGTGCAACTCCAGTTTTATGTGGATTATTGTCTAACTTTAAAACTTCCAATACTTCTGGAGAAAAACCGCCAAAGAAACATTTATTTTTTGTTTTTTTACTGATATTTCTTATCCCCTTTGCTGCTGTAACAATACAAATTGCCCCACTGTGGCGTTAATAAAGGCTAATCATATCGCATCGTACAACGAGGTTAATGGTGCAGGTCTCACTAAAAGTATAGTGATGATTAACACCTTTAGATAGAGCTCATAAAAGCCATGGCAATCGCATGACTCAGATGTTAAAAAGACATAAATAAATCCTGTTCCAACCTCCTATTTAAATTCCAGGTATGCAGCTCACCAAACTCCAAAACAATCTGGGCAACAGGATAAAAACAGTCACGCAGGAAAATTTCACCAGGTTTGACTCACATATCTATTTATCCTTGAGTTTAAACAGGTTCTAATTGCAATAGTATGTTCCCCTTTGTTTTGCTGTTGCTCGGCTCAACTCGGACAACAAACACTTCATTAATCCGGCAGACCATGTTAGGTAGTCAGTAATGAGGTGAATGTTTGAAGAATAAAAGCGATAATGACCCAAATGTTTGGTTTACACATATATATAATTATGCATTTATTGACAAGAGTGATACAGGTCTGTTTTGGGACAAACGGAGGTCAAGCCAACTAACAGATGTGTCTCTTAGTTTACTTAGCGGACCTCCTGGTCCTCTTGTCCCAGGAGAAGTTGGCTCCGTAGGATTTCACTCGGGGCTTTGAGGTCCTCTTCTCTGTTATATCGTAGCTCCAACCTGGAGGGAAAACATCAGAGTAAGCGACGGGGGCGAGAGCAGTCCACGTATGTTCGCTTTGGATGCGTTCCAACCACAATGAGGTGTTTTGTAGACATCAACAGGCTGTGTGTAGTCAGAACAGCTCTAATCGCTTTCATGGTGCAATAAACAGAGTACGGCAGTTTCCTTTGCTTAGTTTCAACAAACTTTCCCAGATGGTTCATTTCTCGGAGTCAAAGTGAACTCGACTGCTGCTAGACATAAAAACCACATCATCCACGTTTACCTTTAGCTAAACCAGGCCTATGTTCAATCGTCTAATGTTCTTGTTAGCTCATCAGAAGTATTCTGTTATTGTTTTATGGTTATGAAGCCTCCCTTTGTCAACAGGTGCTGACAGTCCTGGTTTGAAAAGGTAAGAGAGGATCTGATTATATACATCACTACATTACGTGAATATTTTATGTAAAGTCATGCAAGAATGAAAAAGAAAAAAGCTTTCAGTGACCAATTAGGATGCTCAAGTGCTCCAGTGATACTTATGTAAGATGCTGTAACTGACACTATTTTAGATTGGCTCAAAGTGCACATTGATCCAGATTAAATCTAGTTACCCTCTGATTCAGTCAGTGCAGCAAAACTGGCAGCCACCTCAGTAGTTATAGGAGTCACAGTCCTCCAGCTAGCAGCGGTGCTTAACATTACATCTCCTACAGTTACTACTAACAGATTGATTAGATACATTTACTGAGACTGTTCATTTAAACAACAGTCAGTTCATTCATTCTGTTTATTCCACTCACATTAAATACTGATTGCAGTCAAAGGCATGGTGAATGGCATTACTATGTTATGATTGGCTGTAATTACTCAGGGCGTTGCATTCAATGTTACATTTTCTACTTGCTTTAAGTACATCTTGAAAAATTGTTTACCATTTTTCTCAGCAAAAGCAATGGCATCTTCCTTGGAGGAGAAACTGAGCACCATGTTGGATAGAGGATCGGCCCTAAAACACAAAACGAGCACAGTTAGAGAGGAAATATCACAACATGGTATAAAAATACAATACAATGATACTTAGGGTCTGAGGAAGGAGGGTATTGTACAGGTTGTAGCACCCTGATTATCATGGCACCTAATAGAAAAATGATCTAATTTGAGTTCATGTGCTGTCCAAACTATAGCGCTATTCGGTTCTTACGTTGAGGCCCAGCCCATCAGCGGGTTCTCCCAGCGCTCTCTAGTGTCAAAGTCCATCTTCCACTTTTTGGTGCTGTTGATTCCCGACTGCATGGCGGTTTTGGTCGGCACAAAGATGTGAACCTTACGAGTTTTGATGTGCTCTTCAGGAACCCCCGTCAGAGGCGTGATGTCCTAGAGGACAGACAGAAAGGAAACACATCGTACGGTGAGCAACGCATCGAATCCCAGAAGCATTTATTTGTGGAAAGTCTCTTTACATTCTGACACTAATCCATAAATCAAGTGATCTCTTAATAAAAAGTTAAAAAAAAAAAAAAAAGGTATCTATGACAGTCACAAGCCTGCCTGAGCACTCATTGCACGTCACCAGAGTCTTCCTCAGGGCTAAAGGCAGACACATGGCTAGAGCTTGCAGATAAAGTGCAGCCGTATTTTACCGTTCAACCTACAACAGCTTGCATTGCTATACGTGCCAGATCATCACATCCATGTATGTTTGTGGTTCTTCAGTGCTCTTCTCCAGTTTCATTATGGTATCTTATATGCATTGTAGCCTAGTTTTGAGCAAGTGTTGCTTGATGTTATTCATCTTATGTTTGTCTATATTCCTCAGAGCTTCAGTAAAAAGCAACTAACCTTCTCTTTTGCCTCTTGAAGACATTTTACCTCTCAATCCAGAGGCTTATTCAGTTCTTAAGTCTCTTGCTAAGTCTCTCCAGCTACTGATTTGCAACCCTGCAGGTAAATATTTTAAAAACTATGTAACACATGAGTTATTACAGATCTTTAAATCTACAATAAATATTTAATTCACATTTACAGCATTGTAAGCAACAAACCAACTACGAACTTAGAAGAAGGTTCAACTGAGCAGTCAAGGTTTTCCATTTGCGCTAAAATATATACGGAAATAACAAATTGAGAGGTTTTTGGTAGCCAGCAGTCTTCTAGACACCATTCTGACTTTCATTTGACTTGTTGACTGATGTCTTTTTCTTTCCCTACAAAGAGTTCATGCAACAAATATGCATGTGTTGTTTTTTTTTAAGCTAGCTTGCAGGTGTTCAAAAATACAACTTTAAGGTCTGACAGCGTGTTCTTAATGTCAGGAAAATGAGGTTAGGAAAAGGTTTGGTGAGGATAAAAAGGTACTCGGCTGCTTTATGGTTTTTATTTTTGTACTTCACATCAATCTGTGGAGATTTATTTTCACTTCTAACTACTGGGGTCAAAAAAAAAAACTTCAAATAGATCTTTAGTGTCAAAGAACAATAAAACATGAAAAATCCAGGCCGTGAACTGTTTTTATAGGCACTGTAAAACAAGCTAAAAGTTTGGATTGTAGTTTTTATTATTTCTGTGATTTGATGTCATTTTCGTCTCTGCCAGCACAACTGTGAACAACTACATATGAATCCTTCGTGAGCCTAAACCTGCCAGAATATTGGTACAATTTTAGATATTTTTTTGATATATTGCTTGTAAACTGAATAACAGCATAATGAAAACAAATGAAACAAGCAGCAGCAGCCAGGCGCCTGAATCAAAGAGAGATTAGTGTTTTAGCCAGACATTTTTGAGCTTAAGTCGGACTGTCATTATCACAAAGCTGCCTCAGAGAAGAATAACGTCAGAGTTTGAGATCAAAACTCAACTAGTGACCTTTCAGGTAACTGGAAATAAGTCATCAGTCCTACAGGTGCCTCATTAGGCCACGAGAGTTTACAGAAAGTGAAATAAGAAAGAGCGATTAGTGTTTTTATAGATCAATTTAATCACTTCCTTAGACGTTAAGAGTGACACATAAAAAACCACCAAAAGGTTTATCACACTAAATAACTACTTAATGGTGGTAAAAGCTGCCTTCTCACATTTAAAGGTTATTTTATTGCTAATAATGTTGATGCTTTTACGCTCTTATTTCATAATTGCAGCTTGGAATAACACAACATGACTGTGGGATGAAAAAAATAAACTATACCCTCTGTTGCCTATCTTAAAATAAAAAATATATATTATTATATGTGTGTGTCTATACAATATAATAATAATAATAATAATGCATTGGTTTTATATAGCACTTTTCTGGACACTCAAAGACGCTTTACGTTGCATTATTCATTCCCTCCATAGTGGTAAGCTACGTATGTATCCACAGCTGCCCTGGGGTAGACTGATGGAAGCCAGGCTGCCAATCTGCACCATCGGCCCCTCTGACTACCACCAACCACTCACTCTCACGCTGCATTCACCCAGGCTTCCTGATGTTCCCTCACGGTCTCCCATCCAGGTACTGACCAGGCCCTACTTCACTTAGCTTCCGAGATCTGACAGGATCGGGCATCTCCAAGACTCTTTACCGTGGTAGAGGGCTTTATGCATTTCTAAGAGAACAGCCCTTGATCCTCCTGAATTTCCCTTCGGGGATTAATAAAGTTTTATTCTATTCTATTCTATTCTATTCTATTCTATTCTATTCTATTCTATTCTGATAGGGTCTCCCAAGGAACACTGGTACCAAAGGAGGAGTCAGACGAAGAGTGATTCAGAAACCCTAATGAAGAGGTATGGATCTCCTTTGGGTTTACTAAAGCTTTATCTTTTGGGTCCTAAATCACCCAGATAAGGAGGATCAAGGCTCTTCCTAGACATTTGAATGAAGTGCAATGCAAGCCGGGTGGCAGTTTCATAGAAGTGCTTCATAAATACTGGTTTCTACAACCTCAATTAAATAAAAAATGGTTATGTTCTGTGGCAAGCTATATTAGTTCTTCTTTTGTTTTTTAAACATCACTGTTGGTCCAATGGCAGCTATTGTCAAGCTCCACATGTAAATATCACACCAGGCTGTCACTAGAGGAGCCTTTTCTTCTAAGTTTAGTCAGACAGTTTACTTGATAAAGACTATGTATGCTTCAAAGGTGATGTGGAAACACTGCCATAAGTTTGCTATAACCTCCAACATATATATATGTACATGTACAGTAGGAATTTATGTGAAAAAGTCTCTCCAGACATTAAAAAAAACACTAAGATGGACACGCAACAATAACAGGGCCATAAAATCATCCCTAGAGAATGTAAGTTTTACACAGGCTGTCTTAAATCCTTTCCAGAAGTGAAGCATTTTCAAATGTTACAATGCAGTTTTGTGGAGCCAAACAGGGACAAAACAAAGTGACAGCATCCATCCATTATCTGGAGCCTATCTCAGCTGACATTGGACAAGGGTTGTCAGTTTATCGCAAGGCAAGAGAGACGAAAAAGACAGAAAACCATGCACACCCATGCTTACACCTAGAATCACCAATTAACCTACCATGCATGTCTTTGGACTGCGGAGAGAAGCTGGAACAGGTTAGAACCCAGAACCTTCTTCCTGTGTTAGCAACTGAACCACCGTGTAATGCCTACCGACACGGCAGATGACTGAAACTTTGCTCCCAGTGGGTGTGGCTGGGAGCAATCCTGACTATGACCAGTTGCAGCGTCAGTGTGTGGCAGCTGCAGCTGGGCTCTGCTCCATCACCACCAAATGACCACAAACATGACAGCTGGAAAGGGTTAGGTCTCACCTAATAATGTCAAACTCCTCGCACATGTCAGTGCTGCCAGACACGAGAAGAGTAAACTCAGGACAGTGCAGGCCATTCTTTTTATAATAGACGGAATTAATTTCTGCTCCTTGTACTCTTTTTTTTAAGATCGAGTCAGATGGCAATGAATGTTCCTATCACCTTTAATGTACAGTGAAGGTACATTAACACAACCATGACTCTATACTAGTCAGCTAGCCTCAGTAAGCTTACATGCAAGAGAAGTGAAAGCTCTGTTAAGTAACAGTGTTGTGTCAAAAAGTGATGGTCTGCCAAGAACTGGTGCACTTTGCATTTGCATAATTCACCACAGAATTGGGACCAAACAAATCCTTGCAGTTTACAACGTAATAAGACCTGTGTGTGTTTGCTATGCCTAATATCCATGTCTAGACAGTAATTAACATCATTTGTGGATGGGTTTTTACCTATTAAATAAAGAAAATATATATATATAACTCTCATGAATGGAATCAGGTCATTTCAACATTTCAGTCACAAGCTGCAGTCAGTTTGTAGCAGGTGAAAGCCTCCATTATAAGAGTTGAATGGTCCTTTAAAGCTTTTCCAACCGGTAAACAGCTGGACTGGTTACAGGCTGGAGCACAGGCAGGTCAAACAATGCACAGACATCAGGACCATATAATGTGATGACAGTGGAACACGCCATGTCGTCCACATTATACCATTTGAATTAGAATACTGTGAATGACACTTACACGATGTGGAAATACTTTCAATGACGAATGACCTGAATAAAGAGGCCAACATACAAAACGCTTCAAAGAACTTCTTCGTGATAACCAGCTGACGTTCCCAATCAGATCAAACGTCTTCCTGTCGCCCACCATAATATTCTGCACCGCTGCTGTGATAAGCAGGGATTTCTGAGGGGAAATGCAATTCTTTCATATTCCTGGCAGTTGTAGCGCTGCTGGGTGGACCGCATGCAAACCCACATCCAGTCAGCAACATACTGTAACATATACCGACACTCTCTTGGTGAATATCCAGCAGAATGGTGCGTGGCTTTTTTAAGGAAGGTGGGATTGTGCGTAGGACTAGCTTGTCCAACGCTAGCTAGCTAACTCATGTCCTGGTACAGAAACAACGTGTCCCATGCTGTAGCTACTTACCGGCTCTTTGTCGGGAATGTTTACTTTGTGGTCAGATATAATTCCATGTTGCTGTCTACTACCAACGCTGACATGGCTTATTTAGGAACGAATCAGTATTTAGTATAGTGAGAGGATCTGCTGCTCACAGCCATGACAACACGCCCATGCATTGCGTCACTGGTGGAGCTGCCTTCACGCGCTCCTCGTAATAAACACAACGAGTCAGCTGGTTTCACGTCCAGGTCCCACTGCTGCACTGCTGGAGGTGGATGTGTTCTCAGGGCAATGCAAACACAAAGCTACAGCATCAGAAATAATGCAGATATGTGTTTACTCTGAAACCATAACGAATGTACTAAAGCAGAGTTGAGTGCATGGCTTTGGAATAGAATAGAATATACTTTATTAACCCCCAAAGGGAAATTCAGGTGTCTGGCAAAAGAAACATGAAATAAATAAATTCACATCAAATTAAATTCAGGTGTCTGGCAGTTCATCTCCCATTGGTTAGAGCAGGGGTGCCCAATCCTGGTTCTCCAGGGCCACTATCCTGTATGTTTTACATGTCTCCCTCTTCCAACACACCTGATTCAAATGATCATCTCATCATCAAGCTCTGCAGAAGCCCGATAACGATCCTGATCATTAGAATCAGGTGTGTTGGAAGAGGGAAACATCATGCAGGATAGGGGCCCTCAAGGACCAGGATTGCCCACCCCTGTGTTAAACACTGAACCTCACACTGCTTTGCTGTCATTTCCAGGCCATTTCCAACAGAGGAGAGCCTTAACGACGAGGACATTTACAACAATCTGGAAGACTTGATTGAGTACGTATGAGGCTTCTTCTCTCTGCGGAACCGTTACTGGTGTTGATAGAACGTGATCATTTGGCTCAGTAGCAGAACCTACCCTGCTCATCATCTGTGCTCTCCAGGGGGTCCTGACACCCACATGTTTTGGTAAAAGGCTCGGCTCAGTTTCTCTGTTACTGTCAGAGGAAACAAATGAGTAATTCTGCATGTTTTTGCTGAGCGCTTGCATACCACCCACACCAAGGTTCTGGATGGGTGCTGGTGACGGTTGGATTGATAGATAAAGAAGAATTAGAGTCATTAAATATGCATAGAACAGATTAAATATTTGTAATATTTTCATGACGCACAAGGGTTTCAGTTCATGATTTCTTTGAATGGTGCATCATGCCTCTCGGAAGTTTTCCATTCTGTACCTATATGTGAGTAGTTATGATGAAATAATGAATATGTGACAGAGAGTAGTCATTAAATTTGTTTTCCCCTTTTCTTTAAATTTGTATTCTCTATCTTTTATATAATATCTACAGCTGTGTGGATTTCTTGCTGCTAAATGTTGCTGCTAATACACAGTAAATGGCAGTTATGGTGACTGTACGAATGTAACTAATATTACATTATTACAAATTGTTGCCACTGCAAGAAGGAACCTGTGATGGATATTCGCACATTTTAGAGATGTTAATGTAAATGTGTATTTGTATGTGTGTGTGTGGTATGTGTGTGTGTCTGCTAGTGAAAATGTTCCTGAGGATGAGGATGACTTATATGCAGCAGTATATGGGCTGGAAGAAGACTACGCAGGTGGAGAGATCTACGAAGACCTCATGAGGACTGAACAGCATCCCCCACTGGTAGCGCACTGAGGCAGCCTCACACACACACACCACACAAACACAACTTCATATCTTCAACTGGCATATTGAACACTTCATGGGATAGACGTTGTTCAGCTATAACCCACAATATTCTCATTGGTCAAATTTTTACTGCAACTTCTCACTTGGTACGACATCATCTTGTGTCACTCAGAATAATATTAAGTCGTGGGACTCACTATTTAACCCCTTCAACCCTGGAGGTCCCTGTACCAGCACAGGACAGGCCATATCTGTTTTTAAAATGCAACTTTTTCAAAAGCTGCCAAGAATGGCACTTTGACTGAAGAGGCTGCCTGGTACTACTATGACTAAAATGGATGTAGCACTTGTTGTGTTTCATCTCTGTTGCATCACATTTGGTAGAGGTCTAGTTAGAAATATTAGAACTGGTTCAATAGCAGCCGTTTTACTGACTCCTCGCCATAAGGGACATTATTCTATCTATATCTCTGATCCAAGGTTGTTCATTTTCACCTCAGTTTTATTACTGACTAATTTAGGAGAAGTTTCTCTGGTGGAAATTTCAAAAATAGCCCAAGGGCTGAAGTAAAACTAACAACTATATATTCCTATCTTGTATTTACAATTAATTCAATTCCATTCAGTTTTATTTGTATCATGCTAATTCACAACATGTGCCATGTCAAGGGCCTTTACATTGTAATGTGAAGGCTTTTTTATTATAGGGATTTTCCATCCAGTGGATTCTCTTTGAGCAGCTCTTTGGCAACAGTGGGAAGAAAGAACTCTTCTTTACCATGAAGAAACTTACAGCAAAACCAGGCTCAGGGAAGGCAGCCATCTGCCTCAACCAGCTGGGGTGAGGGTAAAGGGGAGAAAGAACAGGACAATGCAGAAGAGAATAATAAACACTGGCCAGTAAATACAGATCACAAACGTGTGGTTCTGCAGCCAGAGATACCTGCAGAGATGACAAAACAGACTACAGGAGAGAAGAAACAAAGATAGTGACATGCAGTGGTGTCATATAAATGTATGGAGAGAGAAAGACAGGACAGTAGAGCTCAGTGCATCATGGGAAATCCCCCAGCACTTTAGCCACATAAGCAATGGTTCAGGTCATGCTAGCCCTCACTAGCTTTATGAAAAAGAAACATTTTAGGACTTATCTTAAAAGTAGAGGGTGTCTTACTGGTAAGTAAAGGTACAGTGGTATCATCTGGAACATGCACCTCAAGTCTCCAAAGTAAAAGTACTTAGAATGCAAAATGAACCTCTCAAAGCTTTAGAGTATTTTATATGCCATATCATTTGATTTAATAGTGTAAGAGTGTAAGATTTTTTTTTGTTATTGTAGCTGGTGAAGGTGGAGCTAATGTGACCTTTTTATAGTATATCATATTTTATGAGCTCATATATGGGTTCTTCCTTCTCAAATCAATAGGGGCCTTCTGCGCCCCAATATCTGATTTGCTTGAAACCTTTTTATCATAAGCTGTGGATATTTAAAATAGTTTGAGTGAAATTTTAGTTTGATATATCAAATACTTTTAAGCTAAATAAAAATAAGAATTGCCTGTGAACCCACTTTAAGCACTTCATTTTTTTACATTAAAGTTTGAGGCTGTTTGAACAACATTATAGAAACTATTAAAGATAAAAACCTAAAATTTTGACTG
>OMNN01024300.1:5510-26989 GCA_900302755.1 Chromis chromis
ATGCTCAACTCAGATGCTGTCATGAGCTGCAGCTTTAAAGATTAAAATAAATGAATCATCATAAGCCCTACTTATACTTTGTTTTTGATGCATGCTGATTTTTATTTTTTACATAAACACAACATAAACAACATTTTAAGTAAGGGTCCCTTAAATATGACTATTAAAGAACTGTCTCAGGGTTTCCCAAAATGTGTTCCTCTTCCTTACTGATGAACAATGAAGTTGCAAGTGGTTGGACTCTAATGCAAAATATTGCAAAACATAAAAAAAAAAGTATGTATGCTAAAAAACTTATCTGTCTTCAGTTCCTAGATCGAGAAAGCTCTGCCTCCACCAAGATCAACCTGACCCTCAGCTGCCCAAACATTGGCCAGTGGAGGAAGACTCTTTTGGGGAACCAGCCCCTGCAGGGTCCCTTTACCCTCCACATCAATCCCCCAGAGGTGCTGCCTGCCATGGAGGCTCTGGGGGAATTCACGTCTCTCATCTCCGGCACCGTTTGCCCTCCTTCCCCCTTTGACCTCCTGCCACCTCCGACCACTGTTGGTTTCCTGAAGCTGTCCCGTCCATGCTGCTATGTGTTCCCTGCCGGCCGTGGTGACTGTGCCTTCTTTGCCGTCAACGGGTTCACGGTGCTGGTGGACGGAGGCTCGGACTCTCAGGCCTGTTTCTGGAAGCTGGTCCGCCACCTCGACCGAGTTGATGCAGTTTTGTTGACACATGTCGGGACGGAGAACCTCCCTGGTGTCGTCTCCTTTCTGGAGAGGAAGGTGGCCGAGGTGGAGCTGAGCATTGATGTCAAAGGTAAGATGATGACTTTGTTTCAGGGAATAATGAAGAAATGTTCTCTTTATTGGTTTATTGTGGGTTTCTGACTCTGTCTTTATATATTTTTCTCTGCGCAGATGATTCCTCCAAAAGGCTCATCTCTCCAGAGCTTGGAGTTGTGTTCTTTAATGCCCCCAGCAGGCTGCAGATGGAACAACAAGTTTGTAAGTGATGCATTAAATCTACACCAATACAGCACAAAAGATTTACAGTCATAAACAAAAGCTTACATACACTTGTAAAGATCATGTATATCATTGCAGTCTTGAGTTTCCAGTGACTCCTATAACTCTTAATTTTCTATGATGGAATCACTGAAACATGTCTTTGTCACAAAAAACAAATATGCATTTTGGTTCTTTCATGGATTTATTATTAGTTTTCTGGAAATATGACTAAATCTGCTGGGTCAAAATATTCACAAAGCAATGTGAATTATCAGTTTTGGTGATGTAGAAAGTTGCGTTAATCAAATTTTCTTAGTGACATGGCCTCTTAACTTCTTGTCAGTGATTACGATTGACTACAGCTAATGACTCCTCTGAGGCAATTTAGTTAGGGCCCATCTGATTCACTCATTAGACTCAGCCACAAACACTACAATAGGAGAGTCTAAGGAGCTAAATACAGATCTGATCCCAAAATTAGCTGTGCAAACAATTGTTTGTAAGTATAAAGTGCATAGTACAGTTGTATCACTGCCACAATCAGGAAGAAAACATAAGCTATCACCTGCTGCTGAGAGACAATTGATCAAAAGTTAACCAAGAATCACCAAAAACAGGTTTGCATAGGTATGAGTGTCCACAGTCAAGTATATTGTACATCACTATGGCCTGAGAGCCATGCAAGAAGGAAGCTCTTCCTCTAGGAGCAGCACCTTAAGGCTTGACTGAAGTTTGCTGCTGATCACATGGACAAAGAAAAGGCCTTCTGGAAAAAGTTTCTGTTGTCAGACGAAACCAAAATTAAGCTTATTTGGCCACAATGAGCAAAAATATGTTTGGAGGAAAGAAGCTGAGGCCCTTAACCCCAAGAACACCATAGCTACCGTCAAGCATGGTGGTGGCAGTATTATGCTCTGGGGCTTTTTTGCTGCCAGTGGAACTGGTGCTTGACACAAAGTAAATGGAATAATGAAGAAGAAAGATTACCTCCACATTCGTCAGAAAAACTTAGAATCATCAGCCAGAAGGTTGAGTCTTGGATGCAGTTGGATGTTCCAACAAGACATTGACCCCAAACACACATCAAACGTGGTAAAGAAGTGGCTAAATCAAGCCAGAATAAAGAGATTAGACTGGTTTCCCCAAAGTCCCGACTTGAAGACTAAGTCAGAAAGCCAACAAATTTAACTGAACTGCACTGATTCTGTGAAGAGCAGTGGTCCAAGATACAACCAGAAACTTGCTAGAAGCTTGTGGACAGCTACCAAAATTGCATAATTAAGGTGAAAATGGCCAAAAGGCATTTAATCAAATATTAGCATTGCTGTATGTATATTTTTGACCCAACAGATTTAGCCATATTTCCAGAAGACCTATAATAAATCTATGAAAGAACCAAAATGCATGATTGTTTTTTGTGACAAGGACACATGAGTTTCAATGATTCCATCCTTAAAAATTCAGAGTTATAGGAGTAATTGGAAACTCAAGACTGTCATGATATACACGGTCTTTCCAAGTGTATGGAAAATTATGTTCATGATTGTAAATAAACAGAGAATAATATATTTAAACCAGCTTCACCATCCTCTCCCATCTGATTTTGTAACTATAAAATGTAAAGTATTTAGAGTTACTGGTGATAAAAGTTGTCATTCTGATTGTGTCAGGTGTGGACAATGTACTGAAGAGCACACACCAGGCGGCCGTAACCCTACAGTTGCTAAAGAAGTTGGACATTAGGCCGCAACCACTGTTTCGACCGCAAGGAGCACCCATCGAGTCAATAACCCTGTTCCAAAAGATGGGAGTGGGACAGTTGGATTTATACATCCTCACTCCAGGCAAAAACAGCCAGGAGTACCAGACATTCATGCAAAACTGGCCTGATGGAGTGTCATCAGCATCTAAATCCCAAACTCTCCCTCTCACCGCCTTGGCCTCAGTGTCTGCCCTGCTTGTGTGGCATCCAGCATGTCCTCAGGAGAAGGTGGTCAGGGTGCTGTTCCCTGGCATCACCCCGCAGGCGAAGCTTCTGCAGGGGCTGGAGAAGCTGAAGGGACTGGCCTTCCTCCAGAAACCCACGGTGACCACTGGGGACTTAGAGAGGCTGGGGGAGGACAGGAAGACCAAGAGGACGGAGAGCCAGGACAGTGGCAAGTCAAAGGAGGGGACACCCAAACATGGGAAAGAGCGAGGAGGGGTTAAGGAGGAGGGTAAGGATGTATCGTTGAAGGAAAAAGGAAAATCCTTAAATGGAGTTGCTGCAAGAGATACTGACAAAACCAAAATCAAAGAGCCAGGCATGAAGCATAAAGCCGCATTATCAGAGAAGAATACTTTAAAAAAAGCAGGAGCGAAGGATGGGAAAAAGGAGAAGCCAGGCAACAAGGAGGAGAATGGTGTTACAAAGAACGATCAGGCGAAGAAGAACGGCGTCCCAGCCAAACCAAAGAATGAAAACAAAACAAAGCTCAAGAAAGAAGCAAAAAATGACTCGAAAACAGGAGAGAGGAAAACACGAAAGCCATCGGGAAAGGAGGCAAATGATGGCAAAAAGGTGAATGTAAATACTGAAATGCCAAATAACCACTCAGCAAAAACTGACGCTGGGGCTGTTTCAAAAATCCCAGAGCAAGAAGGAATTGTAACGGAGCAGGAGAGTCAAAAAACTGAGAAACAGCCCGAGGAGAACCCCTGCGAATCCAAAATTTCTACCCCTGAGGATATGACAGCTGATTTTCTCAGGCTCCGGGAGGAAGCCGAAGTAGAGGAGGCGCAGGTGGAAACAGCAGATAAAGGCAAGCAGAAAAACAATGAGTCAGGAAATGAAAAGAGCCTCGGAGTCTTGAGTGAGGAGACCTGTAATGAAACTGCTGCAGGAACAGTGGAAAAAGAAGCAGGTGGTTTAGAGAAAATGGGGGTCGAGAGTGGTGATAATGGACATATGTCTGGGAGTAGTGATAAAGCTGATGTGGAACTGCAGAAAGGGCTCCTAGATCAGCCGGGAAATGCTAGTAAACCTGCAAGGGTTGTAGGATTTCCATCTCCCTTGAACAAGGCGCCAAAGGATGAGCCGCTGGACTTAACTCCGACAGAGTACACTCTCCTGGATGGAGCTCTGAGAAACAGCCCTCCCTCGCAATCCTCCCCAGGGAACCAGGCCCCAAACAGTCCAGATGACGAGACCGTTGAACAGGCCTCCCCTGACTCACGGCCCAACAGCGCGGGCCACACTCCTTACTGTCTGTCCCCAGATGATGTGTGGTGCAACAGGGCCACTCTGAGCAGGCTACAGGCTCAAATGAGTGACTCAGATTCAACTGATGTCAACCAACAAAATGGGTCCTCGAAGCAAAATGAGGGGCAGCCCCAAAGTACCCCAGAGAGCCACACAAACCCCAGAGAGAAGCACATAAGTTTCCTTTCTTTGGGTTCATTTAAAGACGGATCTTCGGACCACTCTCCGTCTGTGGCCACCACCACCACGACACACTCGATGCCAGCAGAAGTGAGTTCGCCTCAGTCCACGGAAGTCGACGAATCACTGTCCATGTCCTTCGAACAGGGACCGACCACCGTGAGCCAGAGAGATGGAGACGACAGTGTCTACCACTCCCACTCTAACGGAGGTCATTATGCAGGAATGTCTTTACAGATGAAGAAGCCTCCTAGATCTTTAGGCTCGGAGATGGGCCGACCTCTGGCTCCGAACACTCTTCATCTTGAGGCGTCGGCTCACGACGTGGATCTATGTCTGGTTTCTCCTTGCGAGTTCAAGCATTTCAAACCACCTGACTCCAGTTCGGGTGCCAGCGAGGCCTCCAGAGGAGCTCCTCATCATCACGGCAACAACAACAACAACCCCAAGGACACTTCACCCAGTGAATCAAATGCGCCTGTCTGCACAGAGGACTGTCCTTCCACCACAGCAGATGGAGCTCTGGACTCGGACGAGGAGGATTCGTGTAGCGAGCCGTCGAACTCCCCGCACGAGCTTCACGGCAGTCAGGCTCTACCCCCGGACCCTCCTCCAGCCCCCCTCAGGGACAGTCCGCCCCTGCCTCCACATCCCGACGCCTCCATGCCAGTTCCTCAGTCTGACTCCGATGCTCCTGGTAAAAGAGTAAAAACCACAAGCACACGAGGGAAAAAGATGTCAGGGGTGAGTTTTTGTGTTAAAATTGCATCTAGGCTCAAGATTTGTGTTTTTAGGCTATATTTGTTGGTTGATAAATTGCAAAAAAGTAAATTAAAGTAGAATTTCTAAGTTTTTTCTGTGTTTTTTTTTTTACACACTTTGTTGAATTTTTCTGCTGTAGTGAAGGTAAAAAATAATTTAATTTACACTAAATTCATGCCAGATTAATCCTACCCGACACCTTAAGTCCAACTGTGTAACTCAGTTTTGGCCACAGCTGAGAGGTTTTATCTATTTCAGTAAACAACATCTTTACTTTGGTTAACACATGTAGTTTTCTCCCTTACTTGCTGATTTTTTTGTTGAAAATGTTAGTTATAAGTGAAGTAGGCATTACAAAAACTTTTAAAAAGGAGTTCCAATGTGAGCTAAACTATTATTTCATGATATCACCAAGAAAATATTGGTGTTTTATCATCAAAACTGTAATGTAATTGTTGTATTTCAGCACTACTTTATGTCTTTACTTGAGTACTTTAAAGTCAAGATATATGAGCATCCATAAAACCTGACCTTTTGATCTCCATGATTTTTGATCTTAACTTAATCTTAATCTTAACTATAACTTAAAATAAATCTTGAGGCAAACACATTTTATTTTGAAAAATTAAGGCAATAAAATTACATGTTTTAAAATTTTCTGTAATAATTGTGCTTATTTTTTAATCACCAGGTTATTGAGGGCCCCCAAAAACCCAGCTCAGGGAAAAGCAAGACAGGGAACCAAAGTGGAGCCATGAAGGGGAATGTCTCTTCTACTCGTACATCCTCCGCCAGCACTCGCTCAGCACCAGCAAAATCCTCACCCAATGCAGGTAGGACCTGTGAAATGTCAAATATATATATATATATTTTTTTTTTATTGCAATATCTCCTCTGTGCACTTTAATAACAGCTTTGCAGATTTAACAGAATTCATGTCTCGCTATCAGTAATCTAATTTCCCCCTCCAACACAGGCTCTAAGTCTACCTCTGCTGGTGAGGTCAGTGTGTACGTGGATCTGGCCTATATTCCCTCCGGAGCCTCGTCTCCCACAGTCAGCGTCGACTTCTTCAAGTGCGTTCGGTCTTCTTGCTACATCATCAGCGGCGACAGTCCAGAGCGGGAGGAGCTAATGAGGCAAACTCTGGATGCTCTGCTGGACGCCAAGATGTCCTGGCTGGACACTATGCAGGTAGAAAAACACACAATGAGACTATTTTAGTGGTTTTACACAGTAGTTACAGACAGGGGACACATTAAAGGAAAAACATGAACCCTTGACCTCTCCAGTGAGGAAATCTGGGGGCTCTTTAATGCCCTAGGGAACATTTTGCTGGTATGGTTTCGGTCCAATTGTCCCTTTAGAGGGAAGGATCACTGCGAATGAATACAAAGTTGATTAATATGAAAATTATACAAAAATCTCAACCTAACCAAACACCTATGTCACCATCATCAAAACCCCAAATTAGGGAACATCTTGTGAAATAATGTTATTTCATCCTTCCAGTAGAGTTCTAGACACTTGTAGAAACTTGCTCTGGCCCCACATAGCGGTCCAACACCTTACTCAGACACTTTATCCAGGCTTTTCCTCCTTTAATTTGCCACCTGTCTATAGCTTTACAGACTTCACACAAATATTCAGAACTGCTGAAATGATATAAACGCAGATCTCCCGAGGTTTTGATTTTTGAGTTCATCATACTAACATTTGTAAAGCAGATGCAGCGTAACGATTTGAAGCTTAATTTACAGCACAGACTGTCTGTCTGTCTGCCTGTTAGCAAGATAACTTGAAAAGTTATGAACGGATTTTCAGGAAATTTTCAGGAAATGCTGATAATAGGACAAGGAACAGATGATTAAATTGTGGTGCCCCCCTAAATTTTACTACTCTAGGCAATATTAGATACCAATTTAATTTAAAACAAAGAAAAAAATTTGCAATTTTATATTTCAGCTTTTCAGGTGGAGACACAGAAATCTGGATTTGATTTAGAACGATGATTAAACCATTGACTAGAGCTATATTTGAGATGTGCTAATGTATTGCCAAACGTTTCCTGTCATGCCCTAACTGCAAAAGAAGTCAAGTTTCATTTATAACATAATAGCATCAAAAATATTTTGTAATCAGCATTTTGCTTTCCATAAGTGACTTCCACATTTTGACTTCTCATCACAGCAAAAGTGGAACTAATAACATTAATTATAGCTCTTTTACAGCAGTTACCACAGTGCATGCAACAGTTAGTAATGATACTAGTTATGAAAAAAAGGCCTGCAAACTGCATGGCTGCAGCTACACACACAGAACCAATTGATTGATGTAATCCAAGAGATAGCTTCTAATGAAACTCGAAAATGTGCAGCCACATCAACAAATGACTGACAGTGTCCTTTCCTGTGTCTCCAGGTGACGGTGATTCCCACTTTTGAGTCGGTGACGATGCAGGAGTGGTACCAGCAGACCCTGGACAGACAGAAGGAGCTGGGCATCACCGTCCTGGGATCTAACAGCACTGTCGCCATGCAAGATGAGACATTTCCTGCATGCAAAATCGAGTTCTGAGGCGGACCGGTTGGCACAGCATAGGGGGGGAAGGAGGGTGAATATGAGCTGAAGGATGCAAGTGTGTATGTGAAAGATAAGGGTGGGGACTGAAGGTTAGAAACAGAGATTATGGGGACATGCAGCCCTTTTCTGCACGGACACGACTGAGTGGATAACAAAATGAGGCGCTCACTCACCCCGACTGGTTTATCACCTCCTTTTTGGGCTTCTTTTGCACCGAAAGGCCCTTATTTCCCCCCTTTAAAGGAGAACAAGCATCCCTTTGGGGACCACTGCATGATTTCGTTTGACCCATGACCCTGTGCAAAACAGGAGAGGAGATCATAGTGGCTGCGAGAGACGCATGTCAGCCTGCAAACACGTAGAATAACATGAAAGCTGATGCTGTAAATTATTTAAAAAATAGTATACATGGGGTAAAAGGCACTTTGTGTTGGCACTGAAGCGTGTTAGTAGACTGTGCTATGTACCAGGGAGCATTTTGCTGCTTTTAATGCAACATTTATCCACCAGATTGAGAGGACATTATGCATCAAATTCACTTTATTTTCTAAATTATACCTGTCTGATCAATACGGGACATTTATTTACTGTAATAGGAGTCCTGCATTGTATATTTAATGAATTCACTTTATTCACAGTGTGTGTTCAGGTGTGTTGTTGTGAGCAGACGTGAGATGAGCTGTGTCACTTGTTGTACCTGCTTTTGTGCCACTGTGGCTTCGACATCTATGCTGAGCGAACAGACTCTAAGAGACACTTTGTCGGTCTGTCTGCTACTAGTGAAGGATAATCGCTGAATCTGAGATTACTGAAACCGAGCGTGCAAAGACAAATCTGTCAGCGGTGGATTAGAGCACCAGATTAAATTTAATAGCATTATAGCAATCACGTTATTAACAACTGTCCAGCAAATTGTAATCCATTACAAGTGCTTATAATCACGCTAATCAGGAGCCAGATTGCAAATGCTTTTTGTACAAATATATGTTCACTTGGTATCTTACTCAAAAAAAATTTTAAAAATTGATGACGTGTTTTGATTGTGGATATAATCATATGGTATGTTAGGGGAAGATATTTGTACAGCATGAAGTCACGGTTTAGTCACAGCGGGTGGTGATGGGAGATTTGCAAGTAAAAATAAGGTTGCATTTGTACAGCAAAGTAGTCCTGAGCTTAAAAATATACTCCAGGAATGGAATGCATAACACTTTATTTCACAGGTCCATTATTACCAAATCATTTCTGTAATTTTATTTCATTTTTTATTTCTGTTGCCTTCAAGATTCCTAGAAAAAAAACTCAGTAATTTGTAGCTAACTATTGGGAAAATAAAAAAATCTTTAATTGATATGTTTCCAGTTTGTCGTTAGCATGATTAGCATGTGCAAAAATTGCAAATCTGTCTATATGCAAACATACAATTTAAGTTTTTTTTGTTTTTTTTTTAATAAATTAATTTAACAATAAGAGATGGAGCAGATGCTTCAAGGAAATTCTCCTGGGAATATACAGCACCTTAAACTAACTTTAAAATGAATTATACTAAATTACGCTGATATTTTTTTAGACTTTCTAGGAAATTACAGACACGTGAAGTTATCCACTATGCTTTGAATGCAAGTTAGTAAATGGGACTTTTTACTGTATTGGATTGCATTTTCACCTCTCCAGACATGTCTGTTCATAGTTTTCCTTCTTACATCCTTTCATCCAAGTCTGTAGATGAATTTGAATGTCATACAGTGAGATGGGTAAGAATCCTGTCTTAAACTATGATTATCTCTGTTTTGGCTCTTTAGGTCACATGAATGTGCATGTAATATACAAAGTTTCCTTAATACCAAAGCATGACACCATCACAAACACACCAACAGTCCATTTTTGCGCCTGAATGCTGCCTTCAGATACATAAAAAACGACATTTTTATTCAGGATCTTTAAAAAAAACTCTCTGATATTTTGTAATGACGATAAATGCACAGTTAAAAATCCTCAAAAATGTGTGTTATCTTTCAGAAAAACTGCACATTTCTTTTATTTTGAGCAATCATCTTTCTTTTTTTACATAATACAAATTCATTACATCCCTAATAATTCACTTTTTTTTTTTTAACTGCAAAAGGGTGCTGGAGCTTGAATGATTTGTTTTTTTTTCTGAGGGTTGAACTGGAGATCTGCAATTGTGGGCATCAGCTACTTGAACCCCACAGTACGCCAAGTGAACTGTAACTATGTGTATGTGTCCCGCATGTATAAAATATGTACTGTATGTTGTTTCATTCATGATATTCATGAAGAGAGAGAGCAAAAGCACTGTGGCAGCGTCGGGGCAGAGTGGGGTGGTTGGACGGACATTAAAAAACCTTTCACTTTGTAATTATCTGTAAGAAAATACAGTAAAAAAAAAAAGTCAAAATGTGTGGGTCGTGGGGCTGGGAGTAATAAAGACTGTGCATCACCATTCGGAAGTGTGTCGTGGTGGGAATGCAGCAACTTTTTCATCAGGACAGCTTTCCATAAACTAATGTTAAATTGAATTAAACCTTAAATGTGATATGAAACTGGTGTCTTTTTGTGGCTCCAAGGAATTACAGTTAATCAGTCATTAGCAATTTTACATTAAAGTGTTATTAAAAGTCTTGTCCTCAGTTAACTTTAATATATAGCATTTCAAAATCTGAAGAATGCTGCTTCATGACAACGCCCCACTAACTACAGCCACTTTTACAGTCTAGAAACTGAAAGCTATCGTTTTACATCAAAAGGAAAATCCCCAGTGATAAAGGCTTGTATGTAAGAAAACTCTTTCACTTCTGTTTGAGCCTCTGGCAAAGAGACACAAATCTCAGAACACAGAGGTTTGCTGCATTTTACTGCAACACTTTCTCCCTTGCCGGTAAGTTTAATAGCTTCTTACTGCATCAATAATATACAGATGAAACATTTGTGTGTAGCAAATCAGATTTTAATCACTGCATGCTCAGGATTATGCTGCAGGGTGTTGTCCAGCTGGGTTTGTTTTTCTTTATGCGTCTGAGAAGATGTGCATGATGTTTTAAAAAAAAATCAAACATAATTGCATTAGTAGTATTTGCTGGAAATTGATATAATGTAGAGAAGCAACAGTAAAAGTAGCACAAAAAGAAGAAATTTCGGTTTTGGATGGATGTGAAAATGAAAGTAAAGAGCCCCTCATGCCATGTGGCATAAAATCTTCAACAATCCACAATTTAACTCCCACATCCTTTAGTGTTAAATATTTAAAGATAATTGGATTGCTTTGGATTTGCTATTGTGGAATCATGAAGATGGACCTTAACTGAGGCAGGTGAGGCCTGCAGATCTTATTTTGTGACTTCTGGATTAGAGGGAGAATGGGAGAAATGTTGGTCGGCTGGCCACTCCTGGGAGGGTTCACCACTGTTCCATGTTTTCTCCATTTGTGGACAATGGCTCTCACTGTGGTTCTCTGGTGTCCCAGAGTCTCAGCAAAGGCATTGTAACCCTCCAGACAGATAAATATCAATGACTTTGTTTCACATCTGTTCTCTTTAGAACGTGGCATCATGTGTTGCTTTTTGAGACCCTTTAGCTACTTCACTATGCCAGACAGGTTCTATTTAGTGATGTTTAGGTTCAACAAGCCTGATATGAAAGCCGAATACTATTGAGAAGAAATATTGCAAATAATATTGATATTGTTTCGAGTGTCCAAAATGCTTTAGCTGTCAAATTTTGCTTTTTTTTAGGGAGTATGTCTTAACATGAAATTCTTCTATATATAATTTCTGCATCCTCAGGTCAGTTGGAACCCTCATCATCATCATCATGCCAGTGGTCACATCCAGCCTCTCTAATGATCAGCAGAACAAGCTGCTCTCCCTCTTGGGTCACGTCAGACTCCACCTGCTCTACAAAGCCAGCATCCACGGTTACACTGCTGCTGCCTTCCACAACCGCTGCGACACACAGGGCCCCACCGTCATCGTCGCCTGCAACGCCGCTGGGTTCGTCTTCGGGGCCTACACCTCCAAGGACTACACCCAGAGTGGACAGGGCGTCGCTGACGAGGAGGCTTTCCTCTACAGCATCAGAGCTGAGGCAGACAAACCACTGAGGGTTGCAGGTATCACAGGGCAGTGTGCTTTCACAGACGCAGCCACTGGTCCAACTTATGGTGCTCTGGTGTTCCTGCATGAAGACAAACCTGCAATAGTGTCCAACCCGGGCACGAGCTTCAACTTTGAGGCCACAGCGATGCACGGTGGCAACTTGGCACTGACTGAGTTTGAGGTGTATCGAGTTGAAGGTGTGTGACGATAAGCACAGTCTTATGAAACTAAGAATCTATCTCACAGTGTTTTAAAGTAGACACCTGATTTGTATTTTGTAAGTATAAAGAACATGTATAAGCTTTTCTCTTCTTTTCTGCAAAAAACACGACATAAAATATACAAATGCAGATTCAGAATTGTATATTAAGTGCAGGAATGAAAGTTGGAATAAAATAAGCCTTTATTTTAAATTAAATGTATTTTTCACATACAGACTTGGGGGATCTCCTGGCCAAACCGTGGAGGAACATCCAGTGGACGGCTGAGTATGTGGAAATAATTTCCCTCCTTATAAAACATTTGAAATCTTTCAAATTAAAAAAAAATTGTTGCATGCATTCTTGCAGTCTTCCTCTTGCAGCGTTTGTTGGCATACTGCTGCATTATCACCACTATCTATTGACCAGTGAAATAGCACAAAACGTTGCCTGTGTGCTTGCAAGTTCATTATACAAACGAAATGTGGATCTGCTTGTAAAAGACTGGAATTTGCCAAAATGCATATTGACAATCTGGCACAGGGTGTCTTGAATCTGTGCAGAGTACAATGAAATCTCAAGACTATCAAGGCATTCTGGAGCCAAATGTGCTGTCCAGTGTCAGAAAGCTTGGTCTCAGTCGCAGATCAGGGGTCCTCCAACATGATAATGACCCAAAACACACAGCTAAAAACACCCAAGAATGGCTAAGAACAAAACATTGGACTATTCTGAAGTGGCCTTCTGAGCCCTGATCTAAATCCTATTGAACATCTGTGGAAGGAGCTGCAGTCTGGAGAAGGCTCCCTTCAAACCTGAGATAGCTGGAGCAGCAAAATACTTGTGGACAGGTGCAGAAGTCTCATTGAGAGTTACAGAAGTCACTTGATTGCAGTGATTGCCTCAAAAGGTTGTGCAACAAAATATTAAGTTAAGGATACCATCCTTTTTGTCCAGGCCAGTTTCATTATTTATTTTTTATTTTTTAAGGTTTATGTTGAACCACAATTCAAAAGCAATGTCTGATTTTCATTAGTTAATTTTCAGTAATTTTTTTTTCAATATTACTTTTGTTAGTTTCAAGTTATTTCCATTGACCATTGTGGGGTTTTCTTTCTTTAACGGAAGGGTTTCCAACAACTTTGTCCGCATGTGTAACTTTGCACACATTTTGTATTATAAATGTCAGATTCTCACCTATTTTAATTTGGAATTGAACAAGCAGCTGAAACTTTAGTTTTTCCTGAGCTCCAGTGGTGTAACTTCATCTTTATGCAGTGATGTGTAGGCGAAGTGTGGAACCACTGACTGATTTGTCTTTCCTACAGGAGAAAGCAGCAGTTGTCGAAGGCCATCATGAACTATCAGCCTCCAATCAAAGGGGTGCACCAAGCTCGGGTGTTGCTGGTGGGCCCCGTTGGCGCTGGCAAATCCAGCTTCTTCAACTCCATCAACTCAGCATTTCGGGGCCATATGACGTCTCAGGCCATCGCAGGAACAGCAGGGACGAGCGTCACCACTCAGGTGCTGGCAGAAGTTTTAGTCTCTTTGATGATCTGTTAAAATGATGAAGGGAAAACGTGTGTATTACTTAAAATGTGGTGGTTAAGGTGGAAGATTAGCAGCAAAAACACAAGAGAGTTAGTTAAGTTAGTTTGTGCAGCCTTAATGAATGTTTTTATTCCTAAACAGCTTGTCATTTGACTCTAAAACTGACTCCACGCACTTTACAGTCTAGTTAAATTACATTTCATGCAGGGATCGACCAATATGGGTTTTCCCAGGGCCAATATCGATGCAGATTATTGGAGATCAAGGAGGCCGATGACCGATATTTGGGACCAATATACTGTACATCACATGCAATGTTTTAACAGCATATTATAGCAGGAACCTGTCATTCATAACTAGGCTTCTTCTTTAATAACGGTGACTATAACTGAATATGTAAAATAGAAACAGAAGTGATTAAATCAGGACGCTCTGCTCTGTTTATGTGGGATCGACCGAGATTAATCAGTTTGTCTCCTGCTGTTTATTTTCTTTATCTTTCACTGTTCGGTCACTTTTAGTGATCCATATCTTAAACCGTTATTAATTCTTGTTTTCCAGACTCCGATTCAGGTTAATCTGTGCCTGCCTTCTATCTTTGCCGCTAGCCGTTAGCATAGCCTTTAGCCACCGTGAGAGCAGCTAATTTCCTGGTTTGTGGCAATGGCTTGTGTTCTTGTTCAGTTTTTGCAGTCTTTGTTTGAGAGACATATCTGAGACCAGAGGGTGGCTGCATCAGACCTGAAGTACTGCATTTAATTTTTCAATAATGGGCCAAAATAATTGTCAAAATGCCAAATATCAGCCATGATAGTTGGCCAGGCTGATAATCAGTCCATCCCTAATTTCCTCTGTAGTTTCGCACCTACACCATCAAGGCAGGGAAAGGTGGCGGAGCTGTTCCTCTGATCCTGTGTGACACAATGGGCCTGGAGGAAAACCCTGATTCTGGTTTGGCTGTTGAAGACTTGGTCAGCATCTACAAGGGTCACATCAAGGATCGCTATCAGGTCTAATGTTTAACCTACTTGCATACATCTTTATGGAACTGCGTTTACACAGAGAATGCAGGCGGCTGATTGATGAATATTTTTTGATCCTGCAGTTTAGTTCATCTGGACCTCTCATGGAAAATGCTCCCGGCTATAAGAAGACCGTGACTTTGAGCGACAACATTCACTGTGTGGTTTACGTGGTCGACACCTGCAAGGCCTCAATTCTCAGCCAGAAAATGCGGGACAAGTTCACTGCCATCCGCAAGAAAACCAACCAGCTGGGTTAGCAGTAGAATGTGATGTTTTCAGAAAGCATGTATTTAGATATTCTTATATGTATGTACTTCATTTACACCAATCAGCCAAAACATTATGACCACTGACAGGTGAAGTGAATAACATTGATCATATTGGTACTATGTGGTGTTCTGCTGGAAAACCTTGGATTTTAACATCTGTGTTGATGAGACTTAGACACCCAAATAAACATTGTCCCAGAACAAGCACACTCCCTCATGCAAATGGCAATCCCAAATGTCACTGGCCTACCCCTGCAGGAAAATGCACCCCACCAAATGGCAAAAACATCAACCAATCAGGAACATCTTGAGGAACATGACAATGGCCCAAGATGTTGATTTGACCTCCAAACTTCCTAGACCCCATTCTGATCAAGCATCAACAGGATGCAGTGGAACAAGTTCGATTGACAGAGGCCCCACTGCACAAGTGGAGTACCCAAAGGATCCATTGCCAACATCCTGGTGCCAGACTCCATAGGACACCCTGAGAGGTCCTCTTGTCCATGGAGTCTGGCACCAGGATGTTGGCAATGGATCCTTTGGGTCCAACACTTAGGCAGGTGGTCATAATGTTATGCCTGATCGGTGTATATAGCAATATTGCAGAGATTTCTAATTTGTGATACCAGTAAGCATTACTTTTCTTTACTCAAATTCCTTCTATGGGTTATTCCATCTCAATTCATCAGGGTTCTTCTGCTCAACCATCGCTTCAAACTTTTTGTATCATAACATATGGATATTTAAATTGGTATCTGTGTTTAAAAAAAAAAAAATCTATCATATACTTTACGAGATTATTTTATTTATTTATTTTTTTAAGAAGAAAGAAAGTTTGTGTTGACAGACTCTCAGCATTTAATCTGAAGCCTGACATTTTTGCTGTTATTTTCTTCTTCATCTCATTGATTTTAGTTATATTTTGAGAACCAGTTTGAAACTCCAAAACAGTTTGTTGAGGTGCGAAAGTATGTTTTGTCTTGTATTATTGTTACATCCAACTCCATATGGTTCAGAAAATATCACTAGATCTCAATGCCTGAAAAAGTGTGTTGAAAGTAGGTCAGCAGGTATCTTTTGATGCCGAGGCACAGATTCTGTTGCTGCTTTAATGACACCATCTGCTCTAATGTGTCAGCAAACATTCATCTTCTGTCCTCATGAAGTCATCTTGTTCTGATTTCTTTCCACTTTTGTCCCCTTGTTAGGAATCCCTCAGATTCTACTGATGACTAAAGTCGACGAGGCCTGTCCACTGGTGGGAGAAGACTTGAAGAACGTTTATCGCAGTGTTTACATCCAGAAGAAGGTGACGTTTTTCTTGTGATTTACAGTGCAATTTTTTTGTAATAGTACTAGTTACTTTATCTATGTGCATATGCCTGGTTTCCTTTCAGGCCCGTGAGCTGAGCGAATCTCTGGGCATCCCTTTGAGCTGCGTGCTGCCAGTGAAGAGCTACAGCCAGGAGCTGGAGCTGGACCAGGACACCGACACGCTGCTGTTTACTGCTGTGGAGCAGATGCTCAACTACGCCGACAGCTTTTTTGAGAACCAGGTTGTCGAGGATCAAGGCGGGGATGATAAGCCGGATCTCTACAGATCCAGTGATTATGTCCGACCTACCCTGACACATTAGCAACGTATGGTTTGAAAATCAGAACATTAGCAAGCGTAATGATCTGACAAACAGTAATGTGCAAACATGTTTGGATGTTTAGATTCTTATTCATCAGTGAGGCTTCTGATGCATCTAAAATTCATTCTGCGGTATTACAAGAAAACACAAAACAAAAAAACAAAAACATACAGCTACAATATTAAAGAACTAGCTCTAGCTCTTCTTCTAAACTACCTTCAGCAACAACAAGAACAATTAGTCCTGAAACAGATGCTTTGGCCTCCATGTTGCCCTGATCTCACCTTAATGGAGTCAATATGGGATGAAGATGCAATGAGACAAGTTAAATCCACAGAAGAACTGTGGCAAGTTCTGCAAGATCATGGAAAAAAAAACTACAAAATTCATACAGACAAATTAAAACAAATGTTTTACTTATTTTCTGCACTTTGTAGAAAGCTAATTTAGTGAATGACTGAAAAGTGTCCATGACCTTATTTTTGAAAGTATCTCAACAAAAAAATTGCACAGTGCTGTAGTTTTTTTGTGTGTGCCTTTTTCAAGGGTCAGAAGGGTAAATTCAATGACTGTTGACTGTTATTTCAATGCTTTGAGGCAAAAGTTGAGCTCAGTTACAGCTCAGCCCATTGATTTGAGATTATTCCATCAATTGCTGCTTCCAAGGTCAAGATGAACTTTGGAACCTTTGCAACAATGTGGGTGAAAAGTCTTAAGGGTGTTACTAAACCAACCGGACCTTGAGGTGAGTTTATTGTGTCAACTTTGAGTTCCAGATGTCTCAAAACATTTGCATTTATATTTTCTGCTGAGCTGAAAATTAAAACTGAACTTCGGTTGGTTAGATGTGATCAGAGTTTCTGAAAAATGCTCGTGCAGCTATGTCCAGTTTTACACACTTGTAACATTAATAAAAATAACCCAATATTCAAACATGCCTCCAGGAGCTTGTTTTGTTTTATCCATGAAGGTCTTTCTTGCACAAGTGCAGCTGTTTTTGAATGCATCAGTCTCATGTGACTTTCAGTTTTACAATAGAGGGACGCTTATGTATCTGGGCTTTCATTTTCCAACCACTAGATGTCACCCATACTTTCATAATCACTGGTGTTGTGGAAACTTGATGTTATGAAAAAGATAAGAAGCTTATGTTGCATAATTTTATCTGAAGGTCCAACAGGGTTTTCATTTTGTTTTGTTTTTTCCATTTCCATTTACAGCTAGATCTCTTTGTAATCGCACTTTTTTATGCACAGTACCATGGATCACTTTGTCAGAGTGACAAAGCAAATGTACTTTAAAGTGTTGTAATCACTTAATATAACCAAACAAACGAGCCCACATGACAAAGAGAGACGTTGGTTTTGCGTTTGAGCCAATTGCAGAACTCGGCTGGTTTCGGTGCCGCCCTCCTCGAAGCTCCGGTATAAAGACTGTGGCGCAACGTTGCCAACAACAAAACGCAGCAAACTCACCCGCAGAGGCAGGGCGCACTTTGGGAACATCCAAGCCTACGGGACTGTACTGTCGCGCTTTTACGCACGGGGATTACTTTTTTGACTCGCAAACATGATTCCCGAGGAAAGCTTTGGCCCCATTGAGAACAGGTGAGAGTTACTGCTCGGTTTTTACGCACGGAGACTTGCAGCGTTAAGTGTCCGTCTGAGCCATGTGCACGGAGCTCGTGTGCTGGACAGGAATGCTTTTCGTTCTTTGACCCCTTGAATTACCCGAACTGCTGATGCTGATGTAATTGAACCTCTGTGTGTTTGCGAGCTTGGATTTATTTTTGCTTTCGCGCAGAGACTTTCTGCATGTTAGTGATAGAAACGCTGCAGTGTTTTTAAACCATGAAAGTCGAAATTCAAAGTTGATGCATGAATAATTTTTTAGCTCAGGTCATATGTATTCCGAATTTAAAACTTGCAGAGTACTATGCATGCATGCATGTTGCACAAACATCAGTAATGCTCATTTGGACTGCATATACATTTTTGTAAAGCTGGATTTCCTTTTTACAATCATCCACATGTAACATAACCCCTAAAACAGCTTTTTATCTGACTTTATATTAGAAAAATATTGTTTTGACAAAGAAATGTGTCCATTATTGTCAAAAGAACTGAAATAAGTTCAAATTTTTGTTAAATTGCAGAATACAAAAGACTAATTGTTCTTTTTTTCCCCCTCAGGATGCAGTCTGTAGGCCTGGCTCTGGAGGAGTTGCTGGTAACAGCTCAGAAACAGGACTGCCTCACTGTTGGCATCTATGAATCAGCCAAACTTCTCAATGCGTGAGTTGAAACTATCAAATGTGGCTTTATAAAACCTCCAATGTCTCTTATGTGTGTATATGCTTCTCTTGTATTCCTGAGAATAATGTTTCCCAGCTTAACTTTCCCAAATATGTGACTGCAAGATTTTAAATGTTTCCTCATTTTCCTGCTCAGAGACCCGGACAGCGTGGTCCTGTGCGTCCTGGCAGCCGGCGATGAGGACGATGTGGCGCTGCAGATCCACTTCACGCTGCTACAGTCCTTCTGCTGCGACAGTGGCATCACCATCCTGCGAGTCTCTGGGGTTCAGCGGCTCCAGCAGCTGCTGGGTGCCGTGGATGCCAACAGGAACCAGGAAGAGTGTGGAGACCTTCACTGCATTCTGGTTACGGTGCGTTGACTCAGCATAACAGCTCATCTCTTATGTAACTGAGAGGCCAAAGTGGAAGAGTATTTTTACTACAGATGGTTGTGATGAGCAAACTGAAATGTTTCTGCAGCCTACTGGAAGTTTGAATGTAATTTTTGCTTGTTTCTTCCATGCAGAACCCTCAGGCAGATCACTGCAGGCTACAAGAAGTGGGGATGTACTGCCAGGAGAGTCGACGCCTGGATCAGTGGGTGCCTGAACTGGTCCTGCAGGAGCGCTGAAGGGTCTGCATACTCCAAAAAAAAACCAAAAAATGAACAAAACACAACAGCTATCTGGGTCCAGATACTGATGAACTGAGGGATCTTGACGCTCAAACAGGAATGAGTGAACTGGAGTGAACTCGTCCTAGTGCACAATCCTGACAAGCAGGAACGGAGGACTTCCTTTCCGTAAAACAGTTGGACTGGAGTTTCTAGAATCTGTGTTTTTGTGCAAAGAGATACAGACAGAAAAGCACAATCGCATTCAGGCCACATTGTTTTTTGACAAAGTCAGTAAAACACAGTCCAAGCTCCTGTTTCGTGCTGCTGTTTGGGTACTCGCAATGTTTACGGGGTGGGACACGGATCATTAAGAGGAGCATTAGCTTTGAGAGTAACGTGTCCACACCCCAGCTGGTACCTGGAAGACTTGGAATGTTGTAGTGGTGAAACTATCCCCGACATTCCTGTGTGTTCAGATGTGGGAGTGTCCCAGGAGAGAGGTGTTTGTGTGTGTATGTGTCAATGAATGTGTGGTATGCATATACAATACTCTTTAGAAAAGACTGGGTGTGCAGCGTTCTTGAAATGAGCAGCTGAACCTGCGGAGGAATCGTCACCATGGAAACTGTAATGGAAATGATGTTGGAGTTAAAAGACTTACTGGTGTTGCAGATCCGGAAAAAAACTGCAGAAAGAGCTTTACAGTAAAAGAGTGAACTGTCGGCTTTAAGTGATTGTACTGAAAAAGAAACCACCGTCGAGACTCTTTGTGCCTTTAAGAGTGTTTGCTTTTTGATGAGTAACTAATCAGTGGCTATACTGTTAATTTATTGATTGTATCAGGTGTATTTTTGTAGCCAATTTTGGTCCATTTTGTGCTCTATAAAACAAGCCAATAAATTATTGTGTTCATAAGTGATTTTCTGCTTTTTTCCAAGGGGTTTGCTGCTCAAATTTCAAAACAAACGGCGTGTGTGCGTCATGGAACCAGCTGAGTCATTTGTGTTGAAGCGATGGAAAACACATGCATACTTTGAGCAACGTCTTCGCCACACACAGCCTGTTTTTTTTCTATTGTAGTAAACACAAGTCAGTCAGGGTGAAACCGGAACGGACTCTTTATTGTATTGGAAGAAACAGGCAAAACAAGCTGATGCAGACTTACTGTACCTACTTGTTAGGAAGCAAGACAGAAAAGGTGCACGTTAACTGTCAAAACTTTCCTCCAAAGCTGTATTCCTCTTGTGTGCATGCATGTGTTACATCATATAATGCAGCTAAAGCCCTTTGAAAACATGTTGCACGCAAATGTGCATGCGAGTGTGGGTAACCCCTCCCATGCTACTGTGTCTCCACTCGATCCCGGTATCTCCTCTCTGTCTTTTGCTCTTTATTACTCCACCCTCTGCTCTCACATGTCTGCTCACAGCTCCCACTCAGGAGAGAGGAACATTCAGGCACATGGACCTCCCATTTGTTTACAATCGGCCGGACAGAGGAGTGCCTGCAGAGGTGGACGGGCTTCTAATTGGCTGCTGGCTCGTCCACCCTAAACCTGATTGGCTGTGACTTGCAAGAAAAGGGTCCGGTTGTTTGAAACTTGGAGGAAGCTCGTGACTGTTGAGCTGCAAAGGCCACATAGGAGGCCGCAGACAGAAGAGCTGTAACAACGGCATTCCTATCAAATGACCCAACAGGGAGGATTTACCTTTCGCTTTGTTTACTCTGTTTGGTGCATCAGGTTTCCATCTCTGCTATGCACACTGTGTACCCATTAGGCCAGGGAGCATGTGTGTGCATGAGTATTGAATAGTTGTACAGTTAGAGCTAGAAAACGCCTTCTACTCAGACAGCACAAAAAGAAAGAAAAACCAGAGAAACCAACAAACTGCAGCTAATGATTAACAACAATCTGCAGCAATGAAGGCAGATCTGTGAGGCTGCACTTAACTTAATGCTGCAAACATGCTGCTATAAAGTTTGCAAAGTTTACTATCACAGTG
>OMNN01024301.1:0-15059 GCA_900302755.1 Chromis chromis
GTCCGCCCGAGCCCGTCCCGCCTGCCGTTGTCGCCGCCGTCGCCATTGTGTGTTTTGTTCGCTGCGTTGTCTTTCTCCTCCACGGCGTCGCTCACCGTGCAAGTTTTCGAATGATATTGCGCAGCCGCAAAAGCGTTATCACGTTTCAAGTCTCGCGAGTCTCAATATCAATGGGACTCATGGGAAATGAAGGCATCAAAGGAGGTTTGTCCTGTCAGCATTTTTTTTTTACTTTATTTTAATGGTGTTTAAACGTCTCTCCTTAAAACCTAAGAAGACCTAAAATATTTACTAAGCCATGAGCCTCTTTCGACTTTATTTAAATAATTTATTTTAATGTTTTTACATTCTTCCATTTTGACCATTCTCTTGTATTTATTTATTGTCATTTATTATTTCATTTTCAATTTTATATGCTGTATATGAAAAAAAAATCTTTATTTTTTATGTCTTCCTTATGGTTTGCAAATAATTTTTTGTGCAAATAATAATAATAACAAACTCATTTTAGTATTTTCCTTGTTCGATCATACATATTACACACATTCATTTTTCAATCTCTTACTTCTATTCTCTCCACCTCTGTTCTTATGGTTTCACACTTAATTTTCTTTTTAATGTTTAGATATGAACCTTTGTATTAAGGCTTAAATATTCTGGTACACATCATTTGTTTATGCGTTTATTCAGATATCTGACCAGGAGGCGCAAACAGATTTATTTGGGAGCTGACTATAAATTACGTATAGGACATAAGAAACTTTTTCAAAACAAAAGTTAACCTATACAAGGAAAACACATAGTATTTTTGCATGTTGTATTGTGACATTTAACTAATATTATGTTACCTGAAAGATAGTAGAATTCTCTAACTTACAAAGCATTTAGTTATGTATGTGGCCGTGTGTGAGAGTCAAAAGGGTGCCATCCTGTGGTGACACTGTGCTGCTCTGGCTGCTGTCTGGTTTTGTTTTCAAAGCTTCATGCCCACTCAGCTATGATCAGATTGAACATTTGCACATACACTGACTGCTTGTCAGCTGATACTGGCTTCTTTTCAGCTCAGTTTGTACCTACAAGGCTAGGAGGTGGAGCAGGTTTACTCTATCTCCTCTTCGAAAATCCCCATCATAAAAAAAAGGATCACCAGATTCAGGAAGTTTAGCCTTCACTTACATCAGGCTGTGACTGATTAAACCTTTTATATCATACTTAAAAAACCTGCCAAGACAAACACAGTGGGATTAAACTGTACACAGAGCTTTGGTAATATTATTTTCTGATTATCAACAAGATGAATGAAGTTGGAGAACCCAGAGAAGCTTGTAAATAAAGACTGATGTGAATTTCAGTCCAAGATGGGCAGTATTTTTTTGGCCAAATATATAGGGAGGTGACTGTGTGATAATTACCGCTGTGCATGGCGAGATTGCACATTTAGCAGACATTTTGTGATATCTCACAGCAGTGCCCTTCAAAAAAATTATAAACAGGACTGTAAGAACATTAAAATGTCCCAATGAAAATCGGGAGACAACTCACATGAACAGACAAGATCGAGTCACTGGGGGTCTTGCAGGTGCTCAGTTAACTTACGTTTTTGCAGTGATTATATCAGGCTGTGCTAAGATGGCAGCTCTGTTGTTCTCAAACATCCATCTACTGCAAGTAGATAAATAAAGTTACTTTAGGTACAAAACCAACTAAGAATTAATCAATTTCATACAGTATTGGTACTTTTACTCCAAAAGTAAAAGTGTGCAACAATAGCACACTTGTAAAATACTCAGTTACACGTAAAAGTTCTGCATTCAAAATCCCACCTATACTACAATTAGAGACGTATTATCAAAAAACTGCAATTAAACCTTGATTTGCAGTAGAAATATTGATTGTTAATACAGATGCATCAAAATGTAAGCAGCTTTTTATTGTTATAGCTACCCAAGGTGGAGCCACTTTTGGCTGAAAACAATGGATGTGTTGGAAATGTATTGTATTTTATGACCCTATGTTTTTTTTAATGTAAAATGTTTATGTCAAAATCTCGTCTCACTCCTAATTTGTAATGTACCATTGCTTTGTAAGGTCTCCTTTAGCATCATTTGTCAATGCATAGGGTAGCCCAATTGACCTATAAAAAACCCTGAATATCAGAAAGGGATGCACTGAGCCTCCAGCCAAATATTCTCAGCTTTTTCAGGTAACAAGAAGTTTGCTTGTAACATTTGCTTAATGCTCTGAAAGTATGTATTTCAACCCAAACCATGATTTTGTACCAAATCTAACGAAGTAGTTTTGGTGCCTACAAAACAAGACTTAAGTAACAAAACAAAACATGTGACAAAATAATGTTTGAAACAGGACAGGTACGTCAGTCTTCTACACCACCACTGCTCCTCTAATCTCCATAAGAGACTGTTTTATACAAAAAAAACAAACAAAAAAAAAAGTCTACCAGTGTTGCGTACTGACACAGGTGGCACCACACCAAAGTGCCCTAAAATGACAATGGGACGACTCTTTATGTAAAAATGTAGCTAAAACTAATAAATTGATGCAGTGTAAGTAAAAAAATACAATATTTCCATCAGACATGTGTTGAAGTATAATATATTAAGCAGAAATATGCAAGGAAAGTACAAGTTTAAAGTACTTGTGTAAATGTATTTTGTTACTGTTATGGAAATTTCTGATGTTGAACAAATACTCGCAAACAAAGAGACTGTCTTTTTTTAGTTTTATCGGATGCACCTGCACAAGTGGACCAAGTCAGTCATCGAGCAGTGGCTGTGGATAAATGACTACTTGGGTAAATAGTAAACTAAGCAGGTTGAATGATTAAATGATGAAACACAAAATTTCCACTACATTTACACCGTTTTCTTTTCCTTGTTTACAAATCTGTTATCATGCTCCAAATCTTCAAGGGGTTTAAGTTGATAGTCAGATGTGAGAAAAAGAGAATAACTGGGCTGTTCTCATATACAACACCCATGCACAGAATCAGTGTACATGATAATAAGACAAGATTCACAGTCATAGTAGATAGTTGTTTGGCAAATGGTCAGAAGTGGAGTGCAAAGGAAATAACTAGGGCAAAGAGTTGTTTTTTATATGTAGTTGAGGAAACTGTATACAATTAGGATATACAAAGCAATAACACAGAGAGAAAAAGACCCTTTTTATTTCAGCTCAGTTGCAATGACAATCGGGACAATTGTCCCTCCTAAGCTCTCATGTTCTCCCACACTACCACACTTGTCTTTCCACTTCCTCCAGCCTGGGCCAGCCGAGCCAGATAGTCACAGACAGTCTCATCTGGATTTTGTATGCACAGTGTCTTCTTCAAATCCACGTTTCTCACAGAGAGTGCTTGTACTTTGTCATAAGTTCTTCCTCATAGCTCCTGTAGGGACCCCTGTTTAACCAGACGTATGAAAAGTTATTTATCAGGAAGTCCCCTTAGACCAGATGCAGATGTGCATATGGAGATGCACATCTGCATCTGCAGACGCAGCAGGTGTTTCAGCTCCTGGGTGGAAGGTGTGAACTAGTGGAAAAGCACCTTGAGCTGAATGACAAAATTTAGTTTGTCCCACGTCCTCAACTTAAGGCATTGTTTGAGCCACCTCTTTCATATCTGTCAGCGTACGTGGCCTGAAGAAAAAATGTGTTCCGTCTGTTGCACTTGCCACCTCAAATAGGTAATGCTGGAGACTGGTCGCTGCCTCCATTCTTTGCTGCAACCCTCTCAATGCCTACCCTGCTGATGCCTGGCTGCTTAGCTCTGCATCGTAGCTAGGGTCTGTGGCACATGGTGGCGGCATGGGGTGGGCCCATAGGCTGCTCAGGCAGTAATGGTGCTGTGGGACAGGTGGTTGGGATCGCAGTGGCTGCGACTGGGGTTGTGCATGCCACAGCTAGGAACACAATGGTGGCTGCCGAGGTCAGAGGTGCTCCTGTCCTTCTTGGGGGAGTGCAGCAGAATTGGTGGAGCCAGTTCCAAGGTTGAATCACTTGTATATTTGAGACATTGAAAAGACATGTTAGTGCGTACTATCCCTACCTGCTTTTTAATTTCCCTGTGGTTTGCCTTTTCTTCCGATTTATTGTTTGCCTCCCAACCCCAGAAGAAAGATAAAGTGTTCTTCTTTTATCCTTTTTTATTTTTTCTTTAGTCCAAGTGAGTGGTGTGGGTGTGTACAACCATTGTTAAGTCAAATAGTAAGAAATGCATGTTGGAAAAGGTTTAAAGAAAAGGGCAAAGCTTGTGGAATGTATAGTGCAGAGAAGGACTGGTCTTCATAATGACTGCTTTTTCCTGTTTTCTTTGGTTGGCAATGTATTTTTCTCTTGAGTCTCCGTCTTCTTCAGTCTTTGGATTTGTCAAAGCTTGTCAGGTTTATCAGCCATGTTTGTGGAGGCTCAAGAACCAACAGATGGTGCAAGGACAAAATATGTTTTTTTAAGGCCTGTACAACTCAGGACCCCTTAAAAAATATCCCTACACTCAGGATTTGTTAAGAATCCCTACAATTCAGGATTCACTAAGAACCCCTACCAGAAATGTCTCGGATCACCCAACAGTCTTACAACCATTGATCCAATCAGTAGTTGAGGCCAGCAGTCAGCCTGAAGCTTGTGACCTGCCCTAGTCCCAAAAACTGATGACCTCACATGACCAGCCTTGGCAGCTTGCGATGAGAATCCTGCCGACAACGCCAAATTGTTATGGAAATTTCTGTTTTTCAACAAATACTCACAAACAGAAGAGTGTCCTTGTTGAGTTTTGTTGGATGCACCTGCACAAGTGGATCCAGTGAATTACCGGGGACTGTTTGTGGCTGAATGAGTGCCTCAGCTCTCTCAGCAAACATCTTTATACATTTTCATAGAAATAAGTACATTAATAAATTTGTTATTTGGCTCCTCGTCTGTCCTTCTGATCCTCCGAAGAATATTGGCGTTATCTAATCCAATCATCATACACTGGTCATCTTGTGGCTTAGGGGTCAGTTTTATGATAGTTGTTGCACAATAAACAATGTCCTCTATTGCAGACCTGAGGTCTTGTGATAGTGTGATTATGAAGAAGATGAAGAAGATGCTTTATTGTCATTGTACACAAGATACAACAAAACTTTGTTTGAGGCAATCCCTTGTAGCAGCTGCATGTGTGCAAGTGTGTGTGTCAACAGTGCAAATAAATGTGTATAAATAAAATTAGCTTCTTTTAATAATTAGCTTATGCACATACAGTTCATGCTTTTGTGCAATTTTCTTGTCTTCAGAGTGTCAGAACAGGTGAGTGTTTTATACATACGTCAGTAAGACAAATATATCATTTGTACACATGTATCATCAAGACACTTGGACACAAGTAGTTAGGAACACCCATACACGAGCAGTTGATGTCCTACACAGGCAATGAAAAAAAAAACAGATTACATGAGTAAACCATTACATAGTTAAACGATAAACTAAGTCGTTTACATGAGTAAATGATGAAAGACAAAATTTCCCTCAGTTACATTCCACTACTGGTCAAAAACAATTGCACAACACCCTTTAATGTACGAAACACTTGTCCGCCTAAATAAATCTTGGCAAATAAATACAAGGCTGCTGCAAAATAACAATTTTATTAAAGTAAGGTTTTATACCCTTGAGTCAGTATAAAACGATATGAATGTCTGATTTTGGCATATTTCTTGGTGTGGACTTGCATAACCTGTGAAATTAATTCATGGGAAGGCAAGTGAAAGACACATACATGGCATCAAACTGGTGGTCTGTGATTGGACAATGTGGAGGATGACAATTATGTGATTCCTGTTGATTGGTTGGATATGATTCAACTGATGTGGAGGTAAAGACAAACATATGTATAAAAAGCAAAGAAATCTTAGGTTTTAGGGGTTTGGAGGCTTTTCCTTTGTTGAATCATTCCTTTGTTGAATCATCAGACTTCTGAAAAAAAGTGTCCGACTGTCCAGGTAACACATTTAATTTCTTTATTGCAACAGATTATTGAAGTCTTAATCTGTACTGTGAAACTGAACTACTACCGAAATAATTACTATAATTGAATTTAACATCACAATTCAGATAAGATCAAACACAGGAACTCAGATCACAAACAGATGTTTCAATGGTTTAAATACTCATGGCTATCACTTACTTATATAGCAGCCTTTTTTTTTTTTTTTTTTCCTAACAGTAAATGTTTGTTTTCTGACTGGAAATTTTGTATTTGCTCTGGAGTTTTAGATACATTTTTTTGACTTAATTTTAGTTCTAAAGTGCAAAATTATCTCAGAGCACTTGACAAACTAAGGTCAAGACCTTACAGCATTGGAAGCAGCAGTTTGCAAGAGTGGGAGTGAAAAAAAATCTCTTCAACAGGGAGAAACCTGTGACAGAACCAGAGTCAGGGAGAGTAGACTGTCTTAGTAAGCTTAGATGTCTTCCATTTAGCACTTCATTACAATATTTTTTAGGTGTCTAACATGTTATGCATCAGACTTCTGCCCTTAAAGCACCAGTGTGTAGGATTTAGTGGCATCTAGCGGTGAGGTTGCAGACTGCAACCAACATCCTCACGCAGGGTGCAAACTACAGGGGAGCCAAGCTTCTCCTTAGTCAGACATGCGCTTCCCTGAAAACATGATTTGCAAAATACTGTAGTCTCTAAAATATTTACAATATGCTATTTTTTTTCTTGTATTCAAAGTATCATTGATGTATGATTCATGTCTAATAATGCCTGTATTTTATCTCAATCAGAATGATGAAACTGAGTGTTCTCCTTCTACTGCTCCCACTTAGCTCGGCTTCCACTTACAGTAAGTGTGATCTGAAAGTATCTTCAGAGTAAAATATCACGAGATGCAAGAGCGTACATTTCTGAAAAACACTTAGCAGTGCTAGTCATGATTATGTGAAATGACTTACACACACTAAAATACACATTTTATAAATAGATATGAATACTATCTTTTTAATTTACCTCTTCTGCTTCAAAATCCTAAGTAGTGGTAAAAACAGCATACTTTTTGAGATTTTTGGTTTAGCATAAAAAGTTTTTTGTGTTTTATGTTTTGCTCTTGCACTAGCTGAACCCTCTAAACGTCATAATGCACTTTAACTTTCTCTTTTCTGCAAACTGACAGGATATAATGCATTACAGACAAATGTAATTTGATTACATCTCTTTCTCATACATTACCTCCAACACCAAATATGTCTTTTAAATGCTTTCCAACTGTCCCATTCACAGAAAACTTGGCCTTGCGAGGAAAAGCCACCCAGTCAATACGTTTAAATGACTATATGGCTGCTGCCTCTAATGCAATTGATGGAAACCATGACTCTACCTACTCGCACGGATCATGCGCACATACTGCTTTAGAGAACAACCCCTGGTGGAGAGTGGACCTGCTGGAGTCCTACATCATCACCTCCGTCATCATCACCAACAGAGGAGACTGCTGTGCGGACAGGATCAACGGGCTGAAGATCCACATAGGCAATTCTTTGGACAAAAATGGCTTAGGAAACCCAAAGTAAGTATATGAGAGATAAGCTAATATCTAACATACATGGAAATTCTTCAAACTTTTATTTTACCAGTCCCATTAGTTTGTCATTGTGTATTGGTCTTTTTTTTTTTTTTATCTTAGAGTTTTTTTCTTAAGGCCAACATAACATTGAGCTGCTGAAGACTCAGCAGGTGTTATTATAAAGTCTTTTGGAAATATGAGGCACAAGCATTAACACATTTTATGTATTATTGCAGATCTAATGTTCTAGTTCACCTAGCTTGTTAGCTTTCACATTTCTAATTATACAGCTTTTGAGTTCTTGCTTTCATGCCAGTGTGAGCCTGTTTCACTTCTACTGCAACTCGGTGTCATCTCCTCTTGAATTTCTCTTATTTGAAGTGCACACTAATGTTCCCGGTGTTGGAAAATTTGGGGCAACATAGCACAGACATTATTTACCTGTCTTTGGTAATACTTATATACAAAAAACACTTGGAAAGGTTAGGAGACTGATCAAAATTTGAATTCAAATTGATCATTTTGTTGTCAGGCACAACTTATTGTGGACCCATTCATCCACCCCAACCTCCACTCTACACCAATTTTGTGGTTTTATTGCTACACCTCGTTACTTCTTACTTTGCTCCAATCATGTTAACTGTGGCCACTAGAGGTTGCTGTCACAATGATGCATAACTATGAGTCTTCAAAAGCATTCCTGGGTTTCTGCCCATTCAAGCAAGTCCACAATCAACATATAGTTAGTTGCAACCTTTCTGAATGTAAGTTGGTAACGGAAAGATAGGGAAAGAGAGAAAAAAGAAAGTGATTTGTGATAAATTAGAGGGTTTTCATTGTGATGTCGTTAGAGATATGAAACAGGAATGATTAAAAATACATGTTAACAGTCCACAAAACCAGCAGTGTCTTATATTAAAGTCCAATGTTTCGTTGACCCATCCATTCACCTCAAGCCCTTCCCTACACTCATGTTGTGGATCTATAGCTAAAGAGTGCTGTCACAATGATCATGGTAATAAGTTTGCACTAACATTTTTGCTCTCTTGGACAAGTTGGCATCCTTCAGCACTTTTAGCTCTTTTTAAAGCTGAAACATCTGTGGCTGGAGCTCAGAAAAAACAACATCTTTAAGGACAGAAGAACACTGTAGTTGCGGTCTATGCTGTTTAATGCTGTTTAAAACTTTTATGTAGTGTTCCCCTCTCTGACCTAATAGACATGTCTGAGCTGGCCGACTCATCCATGAACTTATCTCCTTTGTCGAGTTGTGATGTTTAACCCAGTTGGTCAAAGGCTATGGGAAAGGTGACTCCTTAAAGGCTGTTAAAAGCACAAATACGAAATGAACACTGATACTATATCTCATTCTTTAAAAAATTACCATACTGATCTTTACCTATGAAGTGACTAACACAACAGTAATCCTGGAATTGTAGTTATATGCATGGTTACCAATATTGCTTCTCATATGTCAGTCACCTGCTGCCATGGGAAATTTCATTTTCTGTTTCTTCTTTTCTGTTAGGGTTGGTTCAATTACTGAAGCTGGTCCAGGAGAATCAGTCACTGTGACTTTCACTGATCGTGTGGAGGGACGTTATGTGACTTTGGTTAGATATAGTTACAATATGTATCTTACGCTCTGCGAAGTGGAAGTCTACGGGTACCCTGCCCCAACTGGTGAGACTTTTTGAGCTATTAAACTAAATAAATGTAGAATGTATATAGCCATTTCAATTTTATCTATAAACTGGTATAAGCCCACCAACATCTCTGGTGTTGATGTTGATGTCCACATGGTGCACTTGGTTGTGTGAAAAATAAAATGGGGTTGTAAGATATTTTTTATTCATTATAAAGCAACATAGCATTAATAACTCTATAATTTCACATATTATACTTACATGTTCTCAATGATTTTGAGTGAATTTTGTGTGATGCAGACCTAAGTTTTTGAGCAGCTTTTTGTATTAACAGTAATGACATAAGTAAATTCTTTTTGCAGAGGAGAATGTTGCTCCACAAGGAAAAGCAACTCAGTCATCAGTGTACTCATTTGGTATGGCACTAAATGCCATAGATGGGAATCGTGCCAATAAGTGGGAAATTGGCTCCTGCACTCACACGAACAACGACGTCAGCCCCTGGTGGCGACTGGATCTGGGTAAAACACATAAAGTGTTAACTGTCAAGGTAGCCAACAGAGACGATTTCTCAGAACGACTAGATGGAGCCGAGATCCGAATTGGAGATTCTCTTCTCAACAATGGCAACAACAACACCAGGTAGTTCCCAGACAGCTAACTTAAAATCCTTGGTGTCTTGATTAACATTTGTGCTCCGTTTTCATACAACATGTCCTACAGCTGCTCTAATTAATATTTTTAGCCATACAAGACGACAGGTGGTCCACCACTTTGGTCCACACTGAACTATTTCAACTACTGTTGGATAGGTTGATTTTAATGTCTGTGCAGATGTTCAAAAATCCACAGAGGATGAACCCAACTTGCAGCACCATGAGGTTGAATTTATTGTTTTACTGAAATGCTGTGAAAGGTTATTCAGATTGGATGAACTGCAATAACTTTGGTTACTTTTTGTTAAAGTCAAAAAGTTTAATTTGCCACCATTCGCAACAGCCTTTCATTCCCTTTGTATTTATTGCTCAACAGCAAATGCTAGCATGCTAACATGATAAACTAAGATGGTTAACATAGAAAACATATGTTGTTAAATCTGGAGTGTGGGACTTGTACATATAAATGAATCATTGCCAAACAACTTCATACAACCCTGGTTAAGACTATTAGAACAAACATCGACAATAAATCACAGTATCCTGTTGTTTGAAATCTGCTCAGTGTTCAGAGGAAGGATTGCAGTCTAAAAAAGAAAGCGACCAACAACAAGGCAAGGGATGCTCAATTTCTCACTTTAATTAAGATAACTTTCTCATTAAAACAGGACTCTTATTCTCCAGAGCATGAAGAAACTCGAACTGGGCCTTATGTTATTAATAATGACAGACAAGTAGGAACAGGATGACAAAGAGAAGCCTTCTCGTGCTGAACTACAAGGACTGACACAGACTCGCAGGCATTGTTGAACTCCTTTCTCACTCGGTGTATTCTGTTGGCCATGCATGTTCTCATGGCTACACACGTACAGATTACTGCATATGCCAATCACTTCTTTGATAGTTCATGTCCGGAATCTAAACACCACAAATGAGCTGCAACAGAATGTGTTCATTCAAGGTTTCACAGCAGTCAAGATGTGACTATAATTAGCACACACTGTGTCTCCTGGACATATCAAAGCTTAATATTGTAAGAAAATGTTTGTATTTAGGAAACAAAGATTTCTAGTTATATAAGTATGTTACAATAAGATATGTAAATGTGGCAGTGTTGCATTGCTGTATCAAGAAGAGCTTAAAAGAGACTTCATTGGACACAAACTTAGCCAGAAACGGACTGAAGTGAAAAGCGAAGCCAACACTCAAGTGCCTTAAATGTGCATTCTTTCTGACAGCCAGCAAGGGGCGACTCCTGTAGTTGCAGAATAAGTCAGATTGTTTGTGAGAAATGACTCTACATCTTCCAAAACAAAAACAAATTTTTTTTTACCTCAGTTAACACGTTCCTAATGAGTTTGTGTTCCCAAACTCTAGTTTCAAGACTTTTGAATGATGTTCACTTTGTAAATTATTGTCCCATTTAGAGTAAAATAGACAGTGAAGCAGGGCAGATTGACCTTGTGCACAGTGTCCTCAGGTTTTCCAGTCAGATCCACCACTCGCTTGTTACATCTTGTTTCAAAAGACCAAAATGGCAATGGCAATGGCAATAGCCAAATTCCAAACTTGAGACTTCAAAATGGTAGTCCACAAACCAGTGGGTGAGTGGCTACATCCATCATTTATATACCATGCTCACAATAACAGCTTATATTGAATGTCAGTACCACTATTTGCTTGCACATAACACAACTATGGTCGTTGTGCTGCCCCCTGATGGCCAAAAATCAGCGACTGCATTTTGAAGAAAAAATCATGGGTGCTTTTATTATGCTAACTCATGCCTCCTTGCATTCCCCCTCTACCAATCGACGAGATCAGGAGAGAGGAGGTTTCTGGAAGAGCTTAGAACGCAAATAGAAATGTGCATCCGACCCCTCACATCACATCCTTTGCACTTGCTGGCATGAGGATATATTGTTCACAATCTGTAATCCTACATCTACCACCTTTCAACTTTTAAAGCTGCTTTTAACTTGTATGAGTTTATACGTCCTGATAATTACAATCATATTCACTGTTATTAAGTTTTACATTTTTTTATAATAATAAAACTTCTAAATCAAGAGTCTAACAACCCTGGCCTACAAGTCCTGTAATTTACTATCAGTGTATTTGGTTTTCCAAATTATTTACTCCACTGATTTGTGCTTCTTCTACCAGGTGTGCTGTGATCACAAAGATCCCGGCAGGTGCTGTCGCTGAGTTCAGCTGCAACGGGATGGACGGCCGCTACGTTAATATCATCATACCTGACAGAAAAGAGTACCTGACTCTGTGTGAGGTTGAGGTGTATGGCTCAAGGCTGGATTAGGTCTTATGTGTACTCCAACTTAACAAAATCACAGCATATGATCACAAAAAAATAATAACATGTAGAGAAACAAGAATAATGCATTAGTTTTATATAGCGCTTTTCTGGACACTCTAAGACACTTTACATTACATTATTCATTCACTCCATACTTGATGGTACTAAACTACGTATGTAGCCACAGCTGCCCTGGGGTAGACTGACGGAAGCGAGGCTGCCAATCTGTGACATTGGCCCCTCCGACCACCACCAACCACTCACTCTCACACTGCATTCACCCAGGTTTCCTGGTTTTCCCTCACGGTCTCCCATCCAGGTACTGACCAGGCCCTACCCCGCTTAGCTTCCGAGATCTAACGGGATCGGGCATCCACAAGGCGGTATAGACACAGAAGGTATGGCCACGTAAGGGGCCACGTATTGGGTAAGGCCAAATATGAACTCATTTAGTTTCCCCCACATGATAAATCTCAGTAAGTTTTTGTTAGTGAATAGGACAGTGACTGCATTGTGGGATTTTAGCTGAGAGTTGTGTATATCAGCACTCTGTGTTTGTGAAACAGTACTTGCAATATAAGGAGCACATTCATGACAAATTGTCATAGAAACCTTGTCTCTTCCCACCACTAATTTAACACAAGCAATCAAATATTCTGGTCACTTTAGTGCATAACTGCAACATCAGTTAGCCTACATTATATTTGATGTTTGGCTATGTGTCAGTTCCTAATGCTGTTGTTGAGTTTTAACACTGAACTGTTGATCTACTGTCACAATACATGCTGTATGATAAATCTCTGTATGTAACCAGCATTAAAATACTATTAAATCATATTAATTAGTTTCATAATCAACATTTACATTCTGATTTATCAGTTTAGACTGAGCTACCCAGCAGTATACAAAATACCAAATATTAGTTTCCTACATACAGGTAACAATAGTTTCTTGTTTATGTGATTAAAAATCACATATACAAGAAAGAAACATTATTCTAAAATATGACATTCTGCATATATAACATATTTGTTTTGTAACTTGAATAGTTTCCTGCTAATACTTTGGTACTTCTACTTAAATAATATTATGAATCCCTGACTTTTACTTATTTCTATACTATAGTATTTGTGCTTTTACTGAAGTGAAGTAAAAGATCTGTATACTTTTGCTATTTATGAATACCATGACAGCTGAGATTGCATGTTTGCTACTTACTGAAGGGTTAATCATATTATGGCCCATAATCAGAATAAGACATAACCACATATTAAATAGAATGATACCATCATATTCATGGCTAGAGATTTTAATAAACTGCAGACGATTTGATGTGATGTGTGTTTAATGTGTCGTCGTCGAGCAAAACAGAGAAGTTGGACAACATTTGCGATGTTGAAACACTCTGACACTCATCTGACGCATGTACCAGAGAAGTTCCAGAGAAAGTGTGGATTACGAAAAGTAAAAAGGTGCGATTCAGCATTTTCAACATTTACAGTTGTTACTATCGTTCCCCAGGTCATGTTTGGGTACAGCTCTGTATAACATAGAGCCAAGACCACGTCAACACCACTGGTGAAGGAAGTGACCTTATCCTTTCCCCAAATACCAGTGGCACACTTGTAAAATACTCTATTACACGTAAGTAACGTAAGTAAAAAGTGTGTGGTCTGCAGTAAAAGTCCTCAGTGACAGATTTGATTCTTAATACTGATGCATCAAAGTGTAAGCAGATTTTTACTATTGTAGTTGCTCAAGGTGGAGCTACTTTTAACTGGCTTTTCCTCTTTCGTTCTCCCTGAAGTAGCTTTAAGGTCGTTAAGGTCACCTTGTCCCTGACTGACAGCTTGTTGCAGCTCGTCATCCACTCTATATGATGATTGCAGTGACAGAAATTAATCAAAATTTGGATGCAAAACACAAGTTTGTGCCTGTTGTGTGGGTAAGTTTGCTGGTTCCCAACCTACGGGTCAGGCCCCTTCGAAGCATCACAAGGTAATTCTGAGGACCTGTTATGAAGTTATTCTTAAAACAGTTTTGCATAATTAGGGTTATTTATAGATCTGAGATGTATAGAAGACGGGAGGTCCACTTTTTAAGGGAACAACTCATGAGATATCTGTGATAATTAGCCCCAAATACACTACACTACACTACTTTTCTATAAGTTGTCACATGTCAAACTGGCTGGAAAGAACAGATGTGTGTGAAATGAACTGTATTTTAGGATTTTATATGTTTTTATGTCAAAATCGTGGAGCCTGGTTTCACTCCTAATTTGTAACATACAGTTGCTTTGTCAAGACCCTGTGGCGTTACATTTGAACACACTGGGTCTCCTTTAGCAACATTTGTCAATGCACAGGGTAGACCAATAGACCTATAAAAATCCCTGAATATCAGAAAGGGATGCGATGAGCCTCCAGCCAAATATTTTCAGCTTTTTCAGGTAACAAGAAGTTTGCTTGTAACATTTGCTTAATGCTCTAAGAGGATCTATTTCAACCAAAACCATGATCTTCTACCAAGTAGGTTTGGTTTGTATAAAACAAGACTTAAAGGGACAATCAGTAACTTTTACAGTTGCTCCCTATGAAAAAACATGTTACCCATTCACAAATATGACCTTTTTCATGAATATTCACCACCACCATCATTTCGAAGTGTTACTATAGGCTTGGAATTTTACATTTATATATACATGAACGGTGGAAGACGCTCCATGTCCATGCGCCATCTTGAAATAAATTGGCCGGTAAGGGACATACAGGATTACTTCGCCTTTCTCTTTTTCTCGTTTTCGTTGTCACATGATCTCACAGGCGCTAATGGTTTGACGCTACTTATATCGTTGCTTCCACCGAGCCCCGACAAG